>QEOT01123739.1:446-47918 GCA_003123785.1 Pterocarya stenoptera
TGTCAAGTTATGCTATGATTAGTTATGATTTTAATTATGCATTCATGCTTTTACTGTCATTCATGCATCATTAACCTGTGTGAAGGTTTTCTGTTCACTTACTGAGATTTGTAATCAAATCTTACTGTGGTAGTCCCAACTACCATTCCCACCCGAATGGTAGATCTTGTTACAGGACTTGAAGAAGAACCATAATTCGACCAACTGGACACTGTCGACTGAGCGATGGAGTGGCGTCATTGTTAATATAGTAGTTAACTTAAATTAATACATGTTCTATGGAGTTGCATCTCCAATACTCTTTTGATCATAGCCATTTTGGACTAGCGTTATGATCTCAGCTATTTAGTATGTCTTTTTGTATTAAATATGTTTGAAGTATTGAAGTATTTGGGATACTTTTAGTTTGGTGCATAGTCTTGCTAAAGAAAAAAATTATCGGCTGCGAATATTGCATAATGCTAGATGCATGTTAGGAATATTGCATCTTATATGTTACAAACGGGGGCAGGTAACTTTGTGTTGCATGTCTCGATGCTTCAAATGTCCGTCCGATCCCAAGCGGAATTTGGGGGCGTCACAGATATTTTGTATTGTAATGTAAACAACAATGTAACATGTAGTATGCATGCATTGTGTTTGTTGATGTATTATTATTTATTTTGTATAAAAAAAATTAAAAAAATAAATGCCTACAAAAAAAAAAGCCCTTTGAATTGTTAAAAAGATTTATATAAAAAAAAACATTTTAAAAAGTGTTTAAAGAAATTTGGGTATTAAACATGATATCCGAATTTTAAAAAAAAAAAAAAAAGTACTATAAAAACTTTTTTAAAAGTTTTAAAACATCTTTAAAAAAAATGTAATAAACCAGATATCTGATTAAAACTCGGATATCTAGATTTACATCCAGTTATCATCAGGATTTTTTTTTCGAGCTTATCCAGACGGATAACCACCCAATTTTTAAAACTCGGATCCGGATTCAATTCTACACCCTTAGTATGAATCATTTTTTTATACGAATAAAATATTAGAACTCACAACCATTTTTCACACTCTCGCTCCTCTCTAAACTTACAACCAAAGAAGTGGAAAGGCCTGAAGAGTATAGAAACATCTCTAATGCTTATGTTAGATGAATTACTTGATCTTTGATTCTTTCTTATAAAAGAATGGGATAATATTTGCGTACTTGATGGGGAATCATCGATGAATATATATGGAGTGAGCAGGGGACCCCCTTGAGCCTTATAACAAGATGATCTCTTATTTGAAATCAAGTATGAGCCTTATTTTTCAAAAAAAAAAAAAAAAAATGTATGAGCCTTATTATTAGAATTTTCCTTGTTACCTCGTCCTTATTTGGTCCTCACGAGTTTGTTGGATTGCCTTGGCCAATATGAGATCAATAAGATCTATCCCCATCGGCGATGCGAGTAGTTACCAAAGCCAGATGGCCGGTAATTTTTTTCAATAAAAAATAAAAGATGTACAAATTGATCTACAACTCAACCCACTTCTTAATAAGTATGTTATATATTTAAATAGCCATCCCTCGTTCATTAAAAAAAATACTCATCTGGAGCATAATCACATATTAGTTATGACGTAATAAAAAGAAGACAGAGACCAAAGAACAAGGGCTGAAGGAGAGGACACGTGGACGGTAGGGAGTAGAGATGGTGACGTGGCGTGGGTGGCGAGTAAAGCATGTTCTGGAGCATAATCACAAATAAATGATGGCTGTCCTATGTTGTTGCACAAAGATGATTGTGATTCTTCCGAATGCTTATCCAACATATCCAAAAGTCAACAATGGAAAAGACGGATTTAGGCTGTATTAATAATAATTTCAGTACAAAAGATGAAAGTATTTGAAATAAAAGTACAACTTGGATACTCCTTGACTCAATAATAATAATAAAAAGTAATACTATGTATAAGTTTTAGGTGTGTAAATTTCATACATATCTTAGGTTAAAGAGTAATACTATTCTTATCAATGGTTTCTACATATGGTTTCAACCGTTGTGATTTTTTTATTTTTTTATTATTATTTTTTACTTAATGATTAAGTAAGTATTTTTTAATAATATTATGAATTTTTTTATTTTTTAAAAAATATTTAAATGTGTGAAAAAAATACATGTAAAAAAATATAAAATAAAAATAAAAATCACAAAAACACTAACGGTAGCTTCCAGAGATAGCCGGAAGCGGTGGCGGTAGTGCTACTCTTAGTTAAAAAGTAGACTCTACTAAAAGAAAATTTATTTTTTATATTTTTTATATTGGAGTCCACTTTTTTTAATTAATGATTTGAATATTTTGAGTTTGCACAAATCATTAATTAAAAAAAATACTGAAGATTTACATGTAATCCACCTGATAAGTTACATTTATTTTGAAAGGTGAGTGATAAGAAGAAAAAGTAAACGGTCAAGTGCCCATGTAATATGTGGCTCCTTGATTTCATCGACAGTTCTCGTTACTATTTGCCAAACAAGTACCATCCAATATTCACACCCACAAAATTAAAGATAAAGACTTTATGAATATACATAGGTGGAATCATACTATTTTTTTTAATTTAATCTCATCTTATTATATCTTTAAATTATTAAAAATAATAATATATATCTTTAAACTCGAGGATTAAACTGTGTTATCTCATTTATATTTTATATTGGAAAGGGCTTTTTATATTTGCTTGGCCACCCAAATAAAGCACGTGATCGATGGCTTCAGGTGAGGAAGCGATACAGAAGAGGGTCCAAACAGGCCTTGAAAGGGAAAAATAGACGAAGGTTCCCCCAAACTTGGCGCATTAGGGAGGGAAAGGCTAGTCAAGATCTTGTTTCTCGCAGAATTGGTTGCATTAAATGTTATGTCAAGTGGCTAGCCCTGAGGTCGAGTCCCTGTTGCGGACAGGAGTAGCTGCATTAAATGCGACGCCATGCCATCTAGAACAAGGGTGATCATTACAACAACAGAAAGGTCTGGCGAGAGATTCTATATAAATAAAAAAATGTTAGCGATAAAGAAGAGGTTACACATTTGCTCACTCTCTCTCCAGCT
Source organism: Pterocarya stenoptera (assembly GCA_003123785.1). Lineage (NCBI taxonomy): Eukaryota > Viridiplantae > Streptophyta > Magnoliopsida > Fagales > Juglandaceae > Pterocarya > Pterocarya stenoptera. Next base: position 3,528 of record QEOT01123739.1, read on the forward strand.
CTCTTTTACTTCTTACTTCCTTCTTCCTCTGTTCCATCCTAGAGAGATTCTAACTTTAGCCTCGGAGGTGACACGGTCACACCCGACCACCACTTCTTCCACCCTTACAAGTACTGGGAGCATTGTCTTAGTTGGTGGCTACAAAACATGCTTTAATGCATACATTTTAACAATCCAATCCTAACCAACATTGAAGGCATAATATGAAAAAAATTATAACTTATAGTTCATATTTTAAAGTGAATAATAATTTGAGAATATAAATTATAGTTCTCTTACAGGCTAAGTTCACTATAGGCTAAAAGAAAATTGGCCAAGGTTGCATTGTGGATGGAAGTATTTGAATTTGGATTTCAAATCAACCATGATTTCAAATCCAAAACTGTGAAAAGCTTCTTTTTTTTTTTTTTCTTTCATATAAATCTAAATCCATATTTGATATACGATCCAAACATGGAGTTTAAATCACCCCCCCNCCTAGCACCCCCCCTTATAATACTTAGACCCAAATCCTCCTCAAATCCTGCAATCTATACACCCAATAAGTCCATAAAAAAACCAAAAACCTACATAATTATTTTGTTAAAATCGAAATTATTGTTCATGTAAAAAAATAAGTAGGCCCAAACAATCAAACCAAATGCAACATGACAAGTCTATATTGACAAGACAAACACATGAGAATGAAATAATTGCGATCCAATAATTAAAATGTAACTTGTTCAATAATGAAAAGGTTGGCAACTTATTTACCATTATGTAATTAATATATAGAAACAAAAAATAGTACAGAAGCCTATGGATCTCTATGGACCTAGTAAAAGAAGGGATGTTATGTTGGTAGGGAATGGCAACAAGATTAAAATCTAGAAAGATAAGTGGTTGCTATTCCTACAACATTTAGAGTGCAATCTCTTGTTTCCTCACTGGACAGAGAGACTAAGGAGAAAGAGCTAATAGATGCTAATACAGGCTGATGGAAGGAACATGTTATTCACCAAATCTTCAAACAATAAGAAGCTAAAGTTATCTGTAGCCTACCTCTAAGTTGAATGGGAGTTGAAGATCAACTGGTATGGGGATATACTAGTAAAGGGAATTTCTCTGTCAAGAGTGCCTATCATTTGGAATATACAAGATTAAAGAAAGTGAAGGGATAATCTTCCTTATCATTAGAAGGGGAGCAAGGGTGGGAACAGATCTGGGGTCTTATGGTTCCAAGGATGGTAAAACATTTTCTATGGAAAGTAAGCCATGATCTATAGCCAACTAGACAGAACCCTGTCAAGAAAAAGATTGTTGATAACCCTTTGTGCCCAATTTGTGAAAGAGAAGAAGAATATGTTGTACATGCTATTTGGAGTTGCCATGCTGCTAGTGATGTTTGGACTAAATCAATTAGTCCTGTAAAAAATTGGTCGACTTCAGAGACTGACCTCAAGGAATTGTGGAAGACTTTGAATTCAAAACTAAAAACTAAGGATATTGAGTTAATAGTTTTCATTATGAAAAGGATTTGGTTTAGAAGAAATTCTCTAAATTTTTAAAACAAGTTTGAAGACCCAAAAAAGGTGATTCAGGCAGCAAATACAGGATTAAATGAATTCCTTCTAGCCTAGAGAAATCGAAGAGAACACCAAAAATCAGGGAGTTTTGAGAGAAGTGTTGTCAAATGGAATAAACCAACTGAAAAAAAAAATTGGGATGCAACTGTTGATTCAAAATCAAAGAAAACTGTTATTGGGGTGATTATTAGAGATGAAGCAGGGGAGATCATGGCTTCACTAAGCACAAAAATCAATTACATTATAAAGCCTACTACAAATGAAGCAATGGCTTTGAGGAAATCAATGGAGCTATGCTCCAATCTTGGGTTTACTAGGGTGATCTTTGAAGGAGACTCATAAGTAGTGATCAGTGCTACTAATAGTAATGAAGACATCTACACAGATTATGGGACATTGATACATGACACTTGAAGAATGCTAGAAAGAAAATCAAGCTGGTAAGGTGTCTTCACTTACCGAGAAGCTAATAAAGTAGCACATATTCTTGCAAAGATGGCACTCTTACGTTCAAAGGAGAAGATTTTGTTAGTAGAAGGTCCTGTGCAGATTCTGAATCTTGTATTAGAAGAGAATATTGTAATGATTGATTATGTTGATTAATAAGATCATTTCCATTCTGATTAAAAAAAAAAACGATTACAGAAGAATTATCGACGTTCTCATTTATCATTTTACTTTGTTATAATCTTAAGATAACTGTGACGCCTCCAAGTTCTGCTTGAGATTTGACGGAATTTGAAGTGTCGAGAGGTGCAACACAAGGTTACCTGCCCCCGTTCATGATAGAAAAAGATGCAATGCACCTAGCATGCATCTAACAATATACAATATTCATAGTGGATAATTTTTTTTAGCAATACTATGTACCAGATATGACATATCCAAAAATAACATAAACATATTTCATCATCATATAATAACATACGTCCAAAAGTTATAGTGCCTGCCCAAACGGTCTATAACATTATGAGTATTGGAGATAATGCTCCTTAAGTACATAAATAACTTATCATAACTACTAGGCTAAACAAATGAGTAGCTTGCGCAACTCAGCCAAGATAGTCATAATCCTATTTACAAATTGGAGCATCAAAGCAATGAGATCTTCGTAGTTGCGTTGCAGCCTAATTAACCTCATTCAGGCCATCCTTTACCAATTCCCCAAATCCTCACACATGATCTACCATTCTAGGGGCAGGGGAATGGTAGTTGGGACTATCTAGTGAAATTTGATTACAAATCTTAGTAAATTAACAACCAGCTTAAACTAGCAGAATACAGATGCATGCATGACAGTAAAAGATATGAATACTAATGTGAACATAAATAAGTATTACATGACTTGACATGTGATGACAAAACTTGAATTGAACTGCAACTGACTTAAAGTTGAATATGAATCTGAACATAAACTGCACTTGAAATCTTGTTCCATAAAAAAACTGGTTAATTAAACAAGAACTGTGGATGCAACACCAGTCCCCTTAAGTTGTGTGCTCTTACCGATACCGCATCGCGTCACAGGTATCCACACCAACTATGAGTACTATAACATATGTATCGCATCATAGGTATCTACATCTGCTGTGAATATGTAATGTACATATCCTATAACAGGTATCTACACCTACTATGAGTGCATATAACATAAACATGAATTGTGGTTGGCACCATCGGCATTGGTGCTTGACTCTGCTTCTGTGACCAGTTACTTAGGCCACATTCAAAGTCTATTGACGATACTTTTTCAACCTAGGGAATTTCATACCAATTTAAACACTCCAGTCTAAACAATAGAGTTCAACTAGGATACTGCGCCATCCTAGCACTTGAGGTCTTGATAAATATAAAAAACTCGGCTGATTTGAAAATATAGTTTTTCATGACATACTCCATGCATGTGACATGAAATAACTAACAGATGATATAACATAACATGACATGAAATGTATGTGTGATAATTGACATGGCTTAACATGGTGTGTAATAGATATGTACTTGGAATAAAACCATGGCATGGCATAATATAGCATTTACAATGAGCATGATAAACATGAATGATGATTTCTTACCACCACACATACACAAATATCCTGAAAGTAAGTTAGAGGCCAACTTACAGTGATTTAGCATGACGTAAAGAAGCGCGAAATAATGCAAACATAAATGAGATATTTCTAAAGGTTAGAAACTTCTCACTAAAATACTTAGAAATATAAAATCATCGACTTATAGCAAAATTATAATTTTACCTCTACATCTGGAGAAATGATCATTTTACCTCTAAAGTAAGGATTTTGCATCATAACTCCAAAACTCACCGAAATTTACATTTTCCATGTAAATTTTATCCTACATCAAAATATCTAATCAAAATAATTTAAAACAAATCACAACCATAAGAACTATATGCTTAGATCGATTCACCTTAAAAGGCCAAATTCTTGATTTTTGTCGCAATTCATCCAAACTTCAACTTTCATGCTAAAACAGATTTATGAAATAATTAAAAATCACATTCTATGTTTTAAAATCATGATAAGACCATAAAATATACACTTCAAAAAATCACAAACTCCTCATGGCAAGACAAGTGTCAAAACACTAAGTTTAGACTAATAGAGCAACTGCTTGATGCATTTGATCTAACACTTTTCAAATTACCTCCAAGAAGTGCAAAAGTTCATAAACATACTCTTAACATGTTTATAAGTCAATCATAAGAAATAAAATTCTTGAACAAACAAATCAAAGAGCACAAAAATCACAAAACGTCACCCAACATAATCGGCTTGTACACTAACTTCAAAACCAAGTACCACATGTTATGACTTTAGATCAAATCACTAAATCCAAATTTCTCATGAATTAAATCTTCAAGAAATGAAATCATATACCTCATATTCAAGTTATAAACTTGTTCTAGGCATTAAACCTAGGATCACATGGCAGCAATTCATAAAAACACAAAGCAAACCTGTGAACCTCAAGTTTGTGTTCCAATCAAACCTTAGCAAGCATAACAATTTCTTTCATCAAGATCAAAACCATTATTCTCCAAAAATAACTTCCTAACATATAGTAAAAGTCCTATGAACCACATATGTGAATATCAAGACCGTAGGATCATGTTTACATAACAAGAGATCAAGACTTTCTCAAGACAAAAACTGTTTTTACATCTCTAGTTTTGAACTTTCTAAAATCATGCAAAACTCTTTGTAAAAAGTCTTAACATGCAAAAATTCCAAACCTAACTTGCATGTTATCATGTTAACTCTAAACTATAAAAATATTGAACCAATATTTTGCCAAAACTTCTACACAACGTCCAAATTGTCGCTCAGTATGATAGTTGCATGCTCAAACTGACTTTTCATTAATTAAACCTCATGTAAAATAATTAAAAATATACTATTTGAAACGAGACTCAAATAGAAACAATTTCTACGAAGATAGTTTTGTGAGAATCTACTTATAAAGGCCTTGAAGAAATCAAGCAAGATCTACCAGAAACACTATCTAAAACTTTCTTTTGAGTTCTTTCCAAGAAGGTGAAATGAAAGTGAAAAAAGTATGAAGGACAAACCACTAAAACCTTATATAGAACTATAGGGCTTAGAGGGATGTGAGGGTGACCCTTTGATGGTATTTGTGTCTGCCAAAACCAAATGCAAAACTATGGGTAGCAGCACATGGTTTTCAGCCTTGGAAGCTATCGTGGGAAGGGCTTTGTGTAAGGTGGTTTGACTTCCCATAAGCCACTATTTGGATTGACATATCAGCCATAAGACAGAATTTGGAGGTGGGGGAGCGTGCTCAAGAAGCCTTGCTTGGGTGGATTTCAGTGGGCCTTAATGGGCCTAAACCGATTAAGTCTTATTTAAGGTTTCAAGGGGGTAAGCCAAAATCTAATTTTTCTTGGTCCAATAAAATTAACAATATATAAAAGAATGAATTAGGGTGTAAAGTCATGAATTTGAGTGGTTAATAATATGTGAAAGTGGTTTATTCAAGTGATTAAACACTAAGCTAAACAGGCCAACATTTAGGAAACGACTCCCACCAAGGTTTTGGGATTTCAATTGAATTTCAAAGGTTTGGGATTTCACTAGAGTTGAAATCCTCTTTGGTTTAGCACAAAAATGAATGGTTGGATAGAATAGTGTTAGGCTTAGGTGGCATGATCACAATGCTTGATTATCCTTCTTTTCCTTCACATTTACATCTTATGGTTCCTCTTAGTGCCAAGTGTCCTATAATATTCACCAAGTGTGTCTAAGATCTTGTCAAATATCTAAATAACACTTCTCTAAACTGATTTGGGTCCGATTAGATTAACACGTAAGAGTTTAACTCCCTCTAACGACTAAAGTATGGGTTAGATTCATTTATAAGAGTTTAACTCTTTCATTTGGATGGAGGAATGCCGCATTATTCATGAATTGAATGTTGTGATGCATGATCATTGTAACTAAAGTTTATTAATGAGAATTTTTATTCCATTTCAAATAAAAATAAATAAAAAATAAAAACTCTCTCTCATAACTGGATCACGGTTAAGAATTTAACTCCCCACATGATTAGATTCATAAGTAGTCCGTCATTACTGGATCATATTTAGATGAAGATCATTTTACATAAAAATCACCATAAAAAACCAACAAGATATAAATTAGCAAAATATTTATTTTTTTAAAAAAATATTGGAATATATTTCAAAAGTACAATTTCTTTCCTTTTTGAGCCTAATATAATTCATCAAAACATCTTTTAAACTATTTTCCTCAAGTTTTATGAACACATACATATGTTTTAAATACACAATAGACAAATATAGGCTCACAATCAGGCAAAAGAAAAATCAACTCCTCTTCGGGCCGGTGGCACCAATAAACAGCATTTATTGGAGACGAATTGCAAGCTGTCACGTAGGTGCTCCTTAGTAAACCGTGTAACACGCATAGCAGGGGATCACTTTGCTCTCTCCCCTTCCCGCTCGAGCTCCAGACCGAATGTCTCTCCTTCCTAAGTCGACTACCATAACTGATCTCTCTCTCTCTATGTACTCAATCTCTCTCATTCCCTCTCCGAACACTATAACTGATTTTCAGAATCTCTCTCTCTCTCCTTCCCTATCCCTCACAAAAACCCTAAACCGATCTTCAAAATCTCTCTCTCTCTCTCTCTCTCTCTCTCTCCCCTTTCAATCTCCCTCACGAAAACCCTAACCTAAGACGAAGTTCAAAATCTCTCTCTCTCTCTCTCTCTCTCTACTTCGATCTCCCTCACGAAATCAAGAACCCAAAATTAAGACCTTGAAACTCTGTATTGCAACTTCATCATCCGAGGACCTCAGGTACCAATTTCTCTAATCCCCGATTTTTTGTAATCCCTAAATTTTAATGGTCTGTGTTTTGTTGTAGGGGTTTTGGCTTTGATTTCTCACTGTCTGCACAATGAACTAGTCAAAATCATGGTCTATGTTTTGTTATTCTCTAGTTTTCTCTAGTTTCCAATTGTAATCTAGAATGAAAATCTGTGTTATGCCTATATCTATCACTTCATTCCAGTTTCTATACACTTTGTCTCAGACACACAGAAAATGCATCCTCAAATGATACTAATGATTAACTATTCATCTTTACATTCCACTTCCTTTTTTTTAATATCCACGGGATGCCTATTGGTGTGAGCAATAAAATAATGGATAGCCAGAGGTAGGATGTGCTCAAATTAAGTTTGGGCCTATTAGTAGTTTAGTTGAGGAAATAGCATCCATATATTTCAATAAGATTCCAATCGATAACACATTCAAACACTAATATGTTTCTCTCCACCAATAAATATGGGAAACCATCAGATTAAACTGACTTCATATCTATTTATCTGAAGTATATAGAATTATCCATGTTAGAGCTCTAATTATCAAAAAATAAGATGCAAAACATATGGCATAGTGCACTCACGTTAGCTTCTAAATATGGTATAGTGCACATATGGCTATATTTGGCCCATTGACATCAACTTGTTGTTCACAATCTTACTACTTCAGTAACACTCTCGGCCAATCATGTCTTGTTTTGAATAGTTATTTGATAATATTGTGGCTTTTTTAGGGATTTATTTAATATTGACTACATTGTTTTATATTGGGATGAAGGATTTTGGGTGGAGTTCGGATAGTGATGATGTTGAGATACTAACAACTAGAAACTGTCCACAAGTTGTAAATGAAACTATTGAGGATGAAACCGTGGATAATCAATGTTATGTGAATGTGGGAGATGGAATGAATATGGGAGATGTCGTGAATTTGGGAGATGGTGATGGAGATGGAGTGAACATGAGAGATGGTGATGGAGTCAATGTCATTTCCACTTCTAGTAGTGGACTTTTTGAACTGTTCATTGGGAAGGAATTTGATGAAGTTGAGGAAGACCAAGCATTTTACAAGGCGTATGCAAGACAAAAATGTTTTGTAATGAGGACCAACCATACGCAATTATCGAGAGGTGACAAAAAATTAATTAGAGAATACTATTTTTGTACAAGAGAAGGATTTAGGCGTGAAAGTCTCAAACAAAGAGAAAGACAAATTCCCGAACCCCCTGAAACATAGATTGGGTATAAAGCTACCATGTGTATAAAAAAAGATGGTGAAAGGTGGGTAGTATGCAAGTTCGTGCATCAACACAATCATGAGCTACTCACACCAAGAAGTACCAGTATGCTTCGTGGACATAGAGGAGTGACACGTGTGCAAAAAAACCTCATTCAGACTTTGAATGAGTCTGGTGTATCGACAAGGAAGATAATGTTGGTATTAAGAAAAGAAGTAGGTGGTGATTTTAATATTAATTGTATTGGAAAGAACGTCGAAAATTATTTAAAAATTAAAAGAAGAAAATTGTTTGAAGAGGGAGATGCACAAAAGTTGTATGCATATTTTCTTGAACCACAATGTAAAGAACCTGAGTTTGTGTACTCAATGCAGGTCAATGAGAATGGGTGTATGGGAAGCTGTTTTTGAAAAAATGTAAGATCAAGATTTGCATATATAACACCCCGCTTCCCAAAAAGACATTTTAGAATTTTCAGGGAGCCAGTGTGCTACTACTAAACTTGAACTTAAAAACTTTTCTTTTTAACAACACGCCAAATGCAAAAGATTCCATAAATAAAATGAAATTTAATAAATACTTTAAAATCCAACATTGAATCTGCGGAAGCACTTACTAAGAAAAATACGAAAGTCTTATGTGCTTATTAAAATAATTTATTTAAATCTTAAATCATAAACAAATCATAGCATAATCTGTCTAGGCCTTTGCCTCACCTCCCGGGGTCAAGTCTTGTCCTGCAGTCTCATCCTCATAAATGTCATCACCTCATAGTGTCGTTTTGCTTCGTGACTCGTCACCGAGAGAGGAAGCTAAACGTGGTGTTGACTCTGGCTGCTGGGAGTCACAGCGGTACTACGGAAACCAATTGTGAATGGAAAGATCGAGGTGGAGCTATGGGGAAGGTATGCTATGGTATTGTGTTGTTGAATTTGCAGAGCAATGGTTGAATATATATAGACGACGTGATTGTGTTGGGGTCGAATAATGGTTGCTAAAAATAAGACTTGATAGAGTTTGATTTCATTTGAGAGTTTGATGATAGGATTTCTGAGTTTGTTTCTGATGATCAATTGTGAGATAAAGATCAATTAGGAGATAAGAATGAAGATGAGATTTAGAGTTACTGAGTTGGTTGAGATAAGCATTCGATTAATCATCAGGAGATGAGGATGAGGCTTACAGGTGGAGATAGGGAGAAATAAGGTTTAAATTCAAAACAAAACTCTAATGGCTATTGTAGAATCAGATCATAATAAAATATCAATAATAATAATCATAATAATAATAATCATAATAATAATAATAATAAAATATTTATAGTTATATAAAAAAAAAAACATAAAACTTATCTTATGGACTAATCTTAGAATTGGGTTGTTACAAAAATCCAGGTAGGTGAGGCAGAGGCCTAGATAGATTATGCTATGATTAGTTTATGATTTAAGATTTAAATAAATTATTTTAATGCATAACTCTCACATAAAATCATGACGTTTTGTAAATATTTTGATGCATAACTCCTTTCATAAAATCATAAATTTTCATAATTTATTTAATGCATAATTCTTCACATAAAATCATGGATTTTCATAATTTTATCATGTCTTGAGTACGTAAAAAGGGACTTCCAATAGAAGGTGTACATGCATAATATTTTTATAAAAGACAAGCAGTTTACCGTACATACGTGTAAGGGTATGATCATGCTACTTACCTTATAGTGTCATTTTACTTCATGATTCGTCACCATGAGAGGAGGCTGAACGTGGTGATGACTCTGGCAACTCGGAGTCACGGCGATACTACGGAAACCAATGGTGAAGGGAAAGACTGGGGTGGAGCTATGGGGAAGGTATGCTATGGTATTGTGTTGTTGAATTTGCAGAGCAATGGTTGAATATATATAGACGACGTGATTGTGTTGGGGTCGAACAATGGCTACTAAAAATAAGATTTGATAGAGTTTGATTTCATTTGGGAGTTTGATGATAGGATTTCTGAGTTCGTTTCTGATGATCAATTGGGAGATAAAGATCAATTAGGAGATAAGAATGAAGATGAGATTTAGAGTTACTGAGTTGGTTGAGATAAGCATTCGATTAATCATCAGGAGATGAGGATGAGGCTTACAGGTGGAGATAGGGAGAAATAAGGTTTAAATTCAAAACAAAACTCTAGTGGCTATTGTAGAATCGGATCATAATAAAATATCAATAATAAAATGATAATAATAATAATAATAATAATAATAATAAATATTTATAGTTATATAAAAAAAACATAAAACTTATCTTATGGGCTAATTTTAGGACCGGGTTGTTAGAGCATATCAATATTTCGGAGATGTTGTCACATTTGATGCGACATACCTTATAAATGTTTATAAGCTACCATTTGTGTCATTCTCAGGAGTTAATCATCATCACCAAACCATAATGTTTGGTTGTACGTTGTTAGTCAATAAGACAGTTGAATCCTATATATGTTTACTAAGAACATGGTAGAAAGCAATACTTGGGTGTGCCCCTTCAACCATTATTACTGATGATGACAAAGCAATGGCCAAGGCCATTGCTTGGCCATTGCAGAGGTATTCCTATATACAACTCATCGGCTGTGCTTGTGACATATTTTACAAAACTTTTTAGAACATTTGGCACATGTTTATAACAAGTTTCCAGACTTTTAAAAAAAGTTTCATCATTATATCCATGATACTATAACATCTGATGAGTTCGAGGAAGAATGGGTTTCAATACTAGTGAAGTATGATCTAGTAGGTAATGATTGGCTCCAAAATCTTTACAATCGACGGGAGAAGTGGGTCCCGGCTTACTTACGAACCACATTTTGTGCCAGTATGTCAACCACACAAAGTAGCGAGAGCATGAATCAAGGATTATGTGTGATCGAGCACGATGGTGAGTGACTTTGTGCATCAGTACGAGAAAGCCTTAGATGCACGTTATTTTAAAGAGAAATAGAAGGATGTGAGAATGAAATCGACTAGGCCGGTTTTGAAAACATGTTGAAAAATTGAAGAAGAGGCTACCAAACTGTATACAAGGAAGTCCTTCAATATCTTTCAAGACGAGCTATTCAATTGCCAACTATACAAAGCAACATAGGTTCAACAAGAGGGTGAGAGTAAAATATATGAGGTGGCACCTAAGGGCAAGGAAAAACGTATCTATTATGTGACTTTGGACTGGAAAGAAGCAAAGGAAATATGCATATGTCATATGTTTGAGTTTTTGGGTATTCTTTCTAGGCATATCCTATGTGTCTTTATGAAAAAATCAAATTTAGATTGTTTGTCACATCAATATGTTCTAGAGCAAGGACCATCAATGCTAAGAGTCGAGCTATCCGTGAAATACCAAATCCCGAGGGGCATGTTTCACCATAAGAAGATCCGATAATGCGAAAAAGCCAATTGATGATGCAATTTTATGATATTGCAAAACTTGGCTCACAATCAAGATTTAAAATGGACCACCTTTCTCTTACCTTAGACAAAGTATACAAGGAGTTGCTTCTCATAGATAGTATTGAAGAGCAAAATTTAATCGGCGGAAACATGTCACGTAACGATTCTCCTGTGGTAAGATCAAGTAATATCAAATTTCTCACAAACTATACAAGATCCTTAACGGGTGCCAACAAAAGGAAGTCTAAAATCTTTGAGAGTAAATAACCCGAGAGAGACTCAATCAGTGAAGAAAATGCCTTGTAGCATTTGTAAGATTGAGGATTATACCAAGAACAGTTGTCCTTCATTGGGGTATAGTACAAATATTTAATTTTTGTTTGTATTTTAATCTAATGACTTCATCTTTATGCTTTTTTTGTCTTTCATGTAAGAATGTTGGAAATGTAAATAACAACATATCACAAAGGGTGGATCTTGAAGAAGAAACATGAGGTTGGTGTTCTTTTGTTTGTTGGCAGTTTTGTGTATGGATCATGATGGTATTCTTATTGTTGGCAATTATTTGATTTTTTTTTTAATGTTACAGGAAATGCCTATGGAGATAAAGGCATTGTTTCCATGGAGTATGTGATCATAATTTGGAGATGTTGAATTTCTGAGTTTAATGTATTTGGAGCATCTAATGTATTTGTATTTTGCCTATTTTGAATATTTGTATTTGTATTTCTCGGTTGGGCGTGCAAAGTCCAAGAACTTAAATCACACAAAGAATCAATTTGTTTCTACTCTTCCTAAGTTATTTGTTGGCTTTACTGTATGGTTATTACTGTGAGGTTGGATCTGTTTTCAAATATACACTCTTTTGAGTGGGAGTTATTCTGATAATTTTGCCTATATCATCTTTGGTAGCCTTTGGAGGAGCTTTTCTTTTTATTTCCTTTTCTTATGAGAAAGTATAAAATTGTAGGCACAAGCTTAAATCATGCACTTATGGGTTCCGTAAATGTTTGGGCAGCCTATTCGTGAACATTCCACAATAGTTTTGATCATTAGTTTAATCAAGTATATAATAATCGCTTTATATATATGGCCACAACAGACGCCTATTTGGTTCTTGTACCAAGAACACGATTTAAATAGACATGAAAAAGGGTTTGGAGACACTAGTAAATCACGTGTGGTGGGGAATCATCAATTTGCAAGCCACAATAGTATATGCAACCCATATTTTTGATGGTTTGGAGACATCGGCAACAATAGAACTTGTAATGTTTCAAGTTCTAAAGCTAATTCTCCTACCCAAATCCTATTTGTATGAGTCACTTCTGAAGCTAATTCTTGTTTGTATGATTCAAATAAAGCTTTAATAGGAACTCAAATTCAGAGTTTATATCACAATTTCGTTCATGTACCAAAACATAATTGTAGGAATCAAGAATAGATACAAAACAATACAAGCCCATGACATACATGATTATCGTTCAAACTATGACAAAAATTACAACACAAAGCAAAACAATACAAAACCATGGCAACAATAGAACTTGTAATGTTTCCTTGTACTTCTTTTCCATAGCTTTGAATTTTGCTTCTTCAGCCATTACACCTGCTTGATTGATCATGTTGTTCCTTCTTTGAGTAACTCCAACGTTATTTTGCAACAACTATTTTGTTCCATTTCAAAATCAATCCATTGAAAAAACCCGCATTGTTTGTCCATCTTATAGTTTGGACAATTGAAAAACCGTCTGCCAAAACTAGTATCTTTGGCAGAAATCCTTAACTTTGATGGAATTCCACAGTTGCAAAGTGGTCTATCCAACCCAGCTTCATCTTTTGCTCTTGAATTCAAAGAATTTGAACTAGAACTAGCACCGTTGTTATACTGCATTTTACACGTCAGTTATACTAGCTTTGGTTTCATGGCCATTTATATTCAAATTATGGCCACCATTAAATATAAAAAAAAGCACTAAAGTATATAGTAAATATATTTTGATTCAATTCTAGGTAGGATATTTCACATTACAGATGGGCCGGGTACTACATTACAAATGTTTTTGGTAATGGTGGCAAATACATAATAAAAGTAACATTTAGATGAATACTCTACTAACTCAATTCTTTCTTCATTACTAAAAAAAAAAATCAAAAAAACAATAAGGAAACATTTGTGTGGTTGGACCCCTGGCCTTGCCATGCAAGAATTGAGCATAATAATTATGGGTGGAGGGGATCAATACCTTCTAAAATAAATAAATAAAACATCAAGTCGTGGGAAGTGCATATAAGCCTATCCCACGTCATTATAAGACAATAACGCCTCAGAATATATGCTATCCAACAAAAGGGACATGGGACCAACCTCTAAACAGAGTGGAACATGTAGTTTTACACCTATAATCACATATATTAATACTTCTTCCACCTTTCCTTTTTTCCCAATAGATAGGATTTTTTCAATTTTATTCAGGCATCACTTTAATACTACAAATTTGCTTGTGAAGGGCAATCTACCCAAATTAGGAATTAGAAAAAATAAAACCCTAATCTACTATCAAGAGAAGAAAAATTTCAATCCAAAAAAAACCCTAATCTACTGGCAGCACTACCTCGAGGTCTTTTTTGCAGGAATCAAAGGTCACTCCAGGGTCACGAGAGGGAAGGAGAGAGATGGAGATGGAGTGAAGGATCCTCGACAGGTAGCGTGAAGGAGGGTGTTCGCCCTTTGGTGAGAGAGAAAGAGAGAGAGAGATAGAGAGAGAGAGTGAGGTTCCATCGAGCGAGGGAGGGTTTTTGTCTTTCGGGATTGAGAGAGCAAGAGAGCAGAGAGAGAGGAAGTGTTTTCGGTCGAGAGAGCGAGAGAGTAGAGTAGGTAGGGAGTGCTTTCGTTCAAGAGAGCAGAAAGAGAGAGAGTGTTTTCGTTTCGAGAGTGTTTATTTTTTGCTTCAGAGGGGGATGGAGGGGTTATTCCCTGTTTGCACATCTCTGTCGCATCTTCATCTACCACACACATGGCAAGTTGCTATTGGCTTTCGATATATGCATGTTATAGAAGACACCTACAAAAAGGTTTTTTCAAGAAAAATACAAACCCACAAACAAGCATCTGATAAAGAGACCTTCTTAATCATAACTTAAATAAATTCATGTAACTTTATTATGCGTAATATAGAGTGAGTTAACAAATAACAAACAGTTCTAGGCTTGCAATCATACGGTGTGTCAATTTAGCATTTATAAAATATATTAATTTAGTAAAAATCCACCTGCACGTTGGGTGGCCATGCTCGGAGTCAGCAAAAGTCTGTCCTGAGTATTTGAGAAATAATTATCTTGGATACTGAAACGTTTAATCTCATTTTATCCTTATAATTTTTTTAAAATTTTATATAAAATATTATAAATAATTTAATTTTTTATTAATTTTAAAATAATAATAATATTAAAAAATAATATTTTAAAAATATTATTTTAATTTTTAACTTTTATTTAAAATCATTTCATTTAATCTCACTATTTCAAAACCTTAAAAAATTTGGTCATAATCTTCTTGTGTTTATTTTGAGATTTGACCTGTGTTTTTTTAAGGATTAACCACCTGGACAATTAAACTTTTTAGATCAGATCCCTCCGTCACTTTTTTTGTCTATCTCAATTACTAGATGACCGTCACTCCATGAGCCCATCACGTGTCAAGTTTTTGTCTTATTTTTGATATAAAAAAACTCGTAAAAAGGTCAAATAAAGAGTAGAGCTGGGCAGCCGCTAGCACATTTTTTTTTTTAATATATTTAAATATTTTTAAAAAATAAAAAAATACATAAATATATTAAAAATTAATTTTTTAATAATTAAGCAAAAAATTAAAAAAATAATTAAATATATGAACGGTCAAAATGAGAGATAAATTCAAATGGCATACTAACATTTCTCTCAAATAAAAAACGGGTGCATGTAGCATCACTCTCATAATTTTTTAATTTTGTTACTCATCATCTCTACACACTACACACTATTTTTTTTTTAATTTTTATTCTTCTTAAACTAATTGAATTTTTCTACTCATTATCCATACACTATAAATTTGGTATGAGAAAAAATTAAAAAGTTATATATGATGTGTAGTGTGAAGATACATGATGAGTAGAATATTTTATAATCTTTTCCTTGCCCTTCGGAGGATCGATACCGCACCATGTGGCGTACTCCAGTTGTTGCCTACATGAATATATATTTATTAGGAAGTGTAAAAATCAGGATTTGGATGCCATATTCTGAAAAGGACGTAACTTGCTAGACTCTCGAGGAAATGACAGAAAAATGTGTTTTTTTTTTTTGTTCCTCCTTAAGTTCCTTAACTCAAAATCTAACTTTTTAAAATTTGAGTAAAACTTTTACATTTAGCTCAACATATCAGTTTTAATAATCTGAATGCAAAATGCGAAATACAAAACACTTAGAGATAGGCCAGTGTATGCTACGATACGTTAAGTTCATGCACAACTCAGGAGGTGTGTGAAGCTCAAGTGCTGATTTTTTGTGTACTTTTTGACTTTAGTTTAGAAGATCAGCGGCTACCGAGCATGATGGGGCAATGAATGCGACAACTTTCCAACCTAGTGGAGAATGAAGAATGAAAAAAATAGTATAAGTAGTAGGCTTAGGAAGGATGAGAAAAGGGAGAGGAAGAGGAGTGAGAGGAAAGGGGTGGTCATTTATAAGTTTTTTTTAGAGAGAAGGGAGAGAAAGTTTAAGAGAGTTGAGGGATGTACCAATATCACCAATATCATATCGTATGTATCGTCGTCATTTAATGGGCAACTTGAGCTCAGAGACAAAAAGAAAATTGTAAATACGTCGACATTGGGCGCCACATGTAACAGATTGAGAAGCAAACGAGATTGAGGACTCGAGACTTTGCAACCCACTCCACAGTTTTAGAAAGAGAACATCTCCCTTCTCTCTAAAACTCTCCCAAAACCAAAACCACCTAGAGGGGCTGGGAGCTTCGACTCCTCCCCCCTCCCCTCTATCTTCACCTATGTCCAGTCTTTACTTCTTGTGTTGTGTTTTATTTTTTGTTTTGTATTTTTTCAGGCCAAATAAGGGAGAATTGCCGATCTGAGATTTTCCAGCAACGACCAAAAGCCTACACACACCCACCATGGTGTTCCCCAACCGCCAATCTTCAAAACTACCGAACGCTGTGCCAAATGGAGCTGCGCGTAGCCAGCACGCGCGGGTTGAAGGTAGGCGCATGGCTCTCATGCGCCACAACGAGAAGCGCCTACACCATGCGTAGCGTTTCTAGGGCCAGCGACTCCGGGACTTTCAAGATCGACCGTCGGGCTTCCTCCCACAGTGGTACGTACAAGCACCACTACAGCCCATTTTTCAGTATTTTCAATCCAAGTTGTTTCTTTTGTTTGTAGATCTGATTTTTCAATACCTTCTATGTATTTTTGTTTTTAAATTAAAAAAATTAAAAAAAAAGGCTATTGGATTTGGTATCCATAACAGTAGTGTCACATTCCTCCTTTGGAGGAAGGTGGGTGATAGTACTCCTTATCCTTGGGAGGACGGATTGCAATAGTACCTCAATTCTTTTGGAAGAATGGTCGTTTAGTTTTGTTTTTACAAAGCGCATTCTCTGTTGTCAGAAGAGAGTTTATAAAAATTAAAACAATGTCTACCACAAAGAAATTTGCGTGTAGAAAAGCCCCTAACAGATGAGTAGTTTGGCTAGTAATCTACGTTTTTTCTTGTATTGATTAGTCATAGCTATAACTTCGGTTTCATTGAATGAAATGAAATCTATATCTATTTAACAAAAAAAAAAGAAGAAGAAGAAGAGAAGCAAACGAGATCGGTGAATTGGTAGGCAAAAATAGTGTCCACACATATATAATATATATATAGACACAAAGAGAAGTGCTACAATATTTGTAGCTAAAGTATTTCTCTATAATATATTTCAGTCACTCAAGTAAAGTTCTTTTTCTAGAAGAAAATGATTTGTAATTTTGTATAGTCCTAAAGTGTGCAAGACCCACACTCCCTTTGAAGAAAATAGAAAAATGTGAAACTCATATAAAAAAAAAAAAAAAAAATCTATTTTTTAATGATAGGCTGCACTTATTATCAATAGAACTGCGCAGATCTTACATACCTTAAAGACAGTATCTAACATTACACTTTAGGGAAATCAAACATTAGAACAGGATTCAGGTAAATTGTTTCATATATCTTGCCAAAACGTTGAAAGTAGTACCAAAGACCGAAAAACCTTTGAATTGCCTCAATAAAAACACAAAAGACTGAAAACCCTTTGACTTGCCTCAACAAAAATACAAAATTGTCAGACCCTGCACAGATTGTTCCTCCTAAAAGATAATTCGCCTCTTGTTAGTTCAATGACAAGAGGAAAAGGAAATGATCCAATGCCCTATCTTCTTACTGGATTTTAATAGCACCACTGTATACAAGAATTATATTTACTCGTCCACTTTCCACCCATGAAAACTGCAAAAACGGTCGCAGTATGAACCCTTTTACTCGAAAGACAAGCCCTGTTGCAGTGCTAGCTAGCTCTTGCAGCTTCCCTTTTCCCAGACCAAATTGAGAAGCCAACATGGAAGGGCAAGGATATCAAAAGCTTGAAAATTGGCAGATGCAATCTTTACCTGGCAAGTCTACTTCTCCTAATTCTTGTGGGCGTCGTTCGACTAGCCATTCCCATACTTCCCCCTGGACTCTGTTCCGCTTCCTCGTCACTGGTCTCATCAGACCTCCATCTTGGTCCACAATTCATACCGTTGTCTTGGGCGGCAGAGCCCCTCCCTCCATGGCTGAATTTAAGAGATCATATAAATAAGAGTGAGTTCAAATTCTGAGAATGTGTGCATCTGCAATTAACTGTACAAGCAACAAAGCAGGCTAACAGACGTCAACGTGAAAGGAGGAGACATAAGAAGTAAGATTTACCTCCAGGAGATTTCCATTTGATCATCTGAAGATGCCCCATTCCAGAGTCTATAATCTCTACCGGATTGGATCCTTTTACCAGTGAAACTGGTGTTCAAGCCACCTCCAGAATCTTTAAACAGGCTCAGGTTGCTGCTAGGTGTGCCCATTGGATTAGAGCTAAGCCTGTAGGAATATAAAGGACTGGCATCTTGGAGTTGGTTAATGAAACCATTTTGTTCCATTTCAGGTGAGGAGTCTGGGAGATTGCCAAAGGTAGCCCTGTTAATTTCTCTAGACGGCGAGGCATTCATGAGACTTACTCGACAAGTTTCAGGAGTTGAGTCATTTAAGTTGAAATCTTTGTTGATGCTACCTCTAGATCTAAGTCCCCTTCCATATAAAATTGATTCGGAACCCTTCATAACTTCAGGGCGATGAACATTGATAGACCCATGTTGTCTTGTTTGATTTTCAAAAACCGATGATCTCAAGAAAGGAGTCAGGTGGTCCATCCCAAGACCAAGAGAAGAATCAGTAGACGAAGGAATCAATAAACTTGTTGAGGTTAGCTCTTGAACCATGGTGAAATCAGATTTTGCTGGCATTTCAACTTTTTCACCAGAACTAGCAGCAATCTCAGGCAATTGACCAGACTTTACATGTTGCCTTTGGACTTCTGGCAGCAATTCCATGCATTTATCCTGTTTATTGAAGCAATCCCATCCGATGTACATTAAATATCTTTTCTCAAATAACATACTTGTAGAAGAGCATATAAAATATCAACCACGTATACATGTTTATTTATCAGGCTCAAACTAGGGCCAAGTTTTCCACTTCTCAAACAAGGTCTTGACAAGCTGAAGTTGTGCGTTGTGGTGTGCTCAAAAATAATATATTAGATTTCAGCTTATAATAGAACATCCATTGTCCAAAGATGCATGATCTTAACTCACTCCTAAGAGGGTAGGTCAGTTCCTTCAAGAAAAAGCATACAAAATATAAAATGCAGAAAAATAAAATAAAATCTATCCTTGCAATGTCCAGAAATTGTATTGGGGTTGGAAGAGTAATCTAGCAAAAGCTGAGTTGGTTCCAATGGGTTCTGTGAAGGATGTGGATAGTTTTTTTTTTTTTTTTTTTTTTTTTTTGGCATCCGGGTGTCCAGTTCAAAGTCCCAACTAATTCCAAGTATGCCCAGGCGAGGAGAAAGGAATTTCCTGCAAGTGCACTTCTAGTAATTCAAAAGAAAACTTCCCCAATCTGATGGCCCAAAAAGTGTGAATGCGAAGTTTTGAACCTAAGATGTTCGACGGTTTGTCCCAGGACCACTAAACCACCCCTTGGGGTTGAAGGATGTGGATGGCTTAGCGCAGGCATTCTTGATAATAAGGTCACTTCCCTGCCCTGACATATATTGGCCTGGGGGGCGGGTGGGCAGGCGGGCGGGCGGTATTCTTGAGAAGATGGAATGGATTGGCCTGCTGGAAGAGGTCATATATGTAAAAGGGAGGCAGAGGGACCTGTACTGGGGGTGTGGGGGAGCAGCAAAGATTTTCCCTTGTAAACTGACCCAAGGTTTGCTCCCCATTAACATGCTTTGCTATATTCTTAATACCTATAGTTACATCTATAAATTTTTAACATTTTATTGAAACTAGTAAATAGGCATAGCCCAAGTACACAGGAAGTTTACAAACAGTATACACCTAGTTACAAATTAAGAACTACAAAGTGATACAAGAAAGTCATTTAAGTAGGCTCCATTAAAAACACAAGTTGAGGCCCAAAGAGATGAAGTATGGAAGAAGAAACTTCTGAGCTCATCCAGAATGCTCCTCATCTTCAAAGCTTCGACCATTCCTTTCAATCCATAAACACCACATGATACATGGAGCAATCATTCTCCATACATCCACAATATGGGAATTGACCCTACTCCTTTGCCAACGGGCAAACAAATCAATACCTGTTCTATTAAAGATCTCCACACATAACATCCTTGTCACCACACAGTGAAGTAAAAGGTGATCCACTAACTCCCCACTCTTCTTGCACATACAATACCAATCCATTACAACAAGACCATGCTTTCTCCAATTGTCCATAGTCAAAGTTTTCCCAAGAGATGCAGTCCATCCAAAGAAAACAATCTTAGGCGGCACCTTACTTTTCCAAATGCACTACCAAGAGAACGAAATATAATTTTGACTCGACAAAGCCTTGTACAATGATTGCACAATAAACTTCCGACTCCCTGTCTTCATCCAAAGCATTCTGTCCACCACATTCTTACCAATACTCAAAAGTATACAATAAATTGAAAAAATCAGAAATAACTCCTATTTCTCAAGCATGCAGCTCTAATATAACGAACATTCCACTGTGGAGATCCACTAGAACCAATCCAACAACTTTGACACCAAAGCCTCCTGATCAAAAGCCAACTGAAAAAGAGAAGGAAACATGGTCTTAAGAGCCGAATCACCACACCAAGTATAATGCCAAAATTTGACCCTAGATCAATTGCCAATCGCAAAACTAATAAAATGAACAAAACGTCCCATCCATTTCTAATGTTCTTCCACAAAACTCCATCATGCTCAATTCTCGCTTCATTGGAACACCAACCCCTCGCAAACTCCCATACTTCAACTCAATAATAACCTTCCTTAAAGACTCCCCTTCCTGATGGTACCTCCCATAACCATTTCCTATGGAGTGCCTTATTAAAAATCCTCATATTTCAAATCCCCAACCCTCCACTAGAAATCGGAGTGCATACCTTATTCCACTTAACCAGGTGGAACTTAGTCTCCTATTCAATTCCTCCCCACAAAAAAGAACGAAAAGGTTGTTCAATTCGATTCGCTACACTTGCCGGCAATGGAAAAAGAGAGAAAAAAAAAATAAGTGGGAAGATTAGAGAGTGTACTCTTAATTAGAGTGGTTCTTCCCCCTTTTGACAATTACAACCTTTTCCATCCAGCCAATCTCCTCTCAATTTTCTCCACAACCCCACCCAAATAGCCTTGGCCTTGAAGGAGGCCCCAAGTGGAAGACCCCAATATTTCATTGTAAATGAAGCTACCTTGCAACCCAAAATACTTGCCAAACTTCTAATGTTCCTTACTTCACCCACCAGCACCATCTCAGACTTCCTCAAGTTCACCTTAAGACTAGAGACAGCTTCAAAACAAATCAAAAGAGCCTTAATTGCCTGAATATGACTTGGATCCGTATCACAAAACAGTAATGTGTCATCTGAAAAAAGAAGATGAGAGACATTAATAAAACCATTGTTAGTGCTTCCCACCGAAAATCCAAATAGAAATCCCGCATCAACCACAGTCTCCAACATCCAACTAAGCACATCCATAATGATCACATAGAGAAAAGGGGACACCGGGTCTCAAACTATGTGTTGTTAAAAAAACAAACAGGAGTACCATTTACCAAAACAAAGAACCGAACAGTGGTGATACAATGTTTAATCCACATACACCACCTCTCTCCAAAACCACATCTCTCAAGTAAAAAAGAAAATCCCAATTCACATGGTTATAAGCCTTTTCCATATCCAGCATACATAAAATACTTGGCACTCTTATTCACAATCTACTCTCCAAACATTCGTTTGCAATAAGAACCGAATCAAGAATTTTTTGCCCCTTAACAAATGCATTTTGAGGTTTCGAGATTGACTTCTCCATAACCTTACTCATACGATTAGCAAGTACTATGGAAATATTCTTGTACACCCCAATTCACAAGGCTAATGGGACTAAAATCCTTGACATTCGACACCCCCACCCTCTTAGGAATGAGTGCTAAGAATGTCGTATTGAGGCTTTTCTCTAACTGTTTGCAAGCAAAGAATTCATGAAAAACACTCATAATATCTCCCTTCCATGGTAAAGCCATCCGACCTAGGGGCTTTATCTCTAGCCTTCCCTCTTACCACATGATGCACCTCCCCCCCCTCAAACACTCTCCCCAACCAATTTGCACTCAGAATATTAGTAATCTCAAAAACCAACCCATCAGGTTTTGGCCCTCACAAATGCTGTTTTGAGAAGTGTCTCATAATAATGAACACATGGTTCTTAATATAAAATGATCATCAATAAAACGACCTTCAGAATAGAGCATCTCAATGGCATCGTTCCTACGATGAGAATTGGCCACCTGATGAAAAAACTTTGTACAACGATCGCCTTCTTTCAACCAAAGAGCCAGAGATTTCTGCCTCCATGAAATCTCTTCCATCAAAATCAGCTTTTCAAGTTCAGCAGTCACTGAACTTTTCCTACTCAACTCCTCTGACAATCAGCCCTATCCTCCAACCTTTGCAACTCCTCGAAGAGAAACTTTCTTTGACAATTGACATTTCCCAAAACTTCCATATTCCACTTCCTCAAATCATTCTTTAAAGCTTTGAGCTTACTTGCCAAAACTCGGGATACCGATAAACTGATACGAAGACTATCATTGTCTCACAATATCCACAAAACCATCAGCTTTTAACCACATATTTTCAAACTTGAAATACTTGCTACCCCCATGAATACCCCCACAATCTAATATGATAGGAAAATGATCCGAACTTACCCAAGACAATCTTTTCTAACAGCACTCCGGAAAATGAGCCTCCCAAGAAGGAGAGACAAAAAGTTTGTCCAATCTCAACCATGCCCAGTTGTTATTAGACCATGCGAAAGCATGCCCCCTCTAGAGGCAAGTCCAATAACTCCATATCAAAAATAAAATCAGAAAAATCTGTCATAGCCGGACATAACTGAGACTCCCCTGACCTCTCACTCGAAAAGCAAGTAACATTGAAGTCCCCTCCAATACACCAAGGCACATCCCATCAGCTATAAACCCCTGCAATATCATCCCACGTAAGTCTTCTACTACTATCTAGATTAGGCCCATAAACACCTGCAAAAGCCCACTCAAGACCATCTTCCAAATTCCTGAAAAAACAAGCCATCGAGTATTCCCCAATACACTCCTCAAGTTTCACAATCCTCTTATCATCACAATGATACCACCAGAGGCCCCCTTAGAGGCAAGGAACACCCATACCACGTAAAAACATCCCCATAAGACTTATCAAAAAAAAAAAAAGACATCCCCATAAGCTTTTGATAATTCTCCAATAAAAAAACTACAACTTTGTTTCCTGTAAACAAATGGCATCAACCTTCCATTGGCGAAGTAAATTTTTTACATGAAGGCCCTTGTTAAGATCATTTAGCCCCCTACCATTCCACGAGCGTATTTTGGGCTTCATAAAGTAAGATTTGAAGCCCTCCCCTTACTCCTTCCTTGATTTACACTCCCCTCCTTGACTTACACTCCCCTCCTTGGCATCATAATTTATAAGTCTCTTCAATTCTTACTTTTTCCAACGTTGATTTCAAAGACGAAAAATGGCCTGCTTCAATGGCTATAACTAAGGCCCTAAACTAGTCTTCAAAACCCTTACAGGAGATCCCCAAGCACTCCTGAATTTCTTTAACTTTCTTAAGCACCCATTTCGAAGAGCACCCAACCATACTTACACCCAGAAGCAAAGTACATGAAGGCACGGGATTATCACCCACCTCCCTTTCAATAAAATTACAATCCATACTCTCCATATCCCTTATAACCAATTGCATCTCAGCAAGCCTCTGGTCATCCCCCCCTAAGCTTCAAATCATCCCCACCAGAGAGCTAAAATAATAATCTTAGTCTCCACACATGATATCACAGCACCTAGAAACACTCTCGGAGCTTTCCCTCTGATTCTGGTGATGAAATTGAGAGGAAAAATATCGCCTTCAAGTTCTGTTCCAGGCAAGCCTTCTGACGTGAAAATATCAGCAAAACCACTAGCGAAGCCTCAGGAGAGTCCATCGGCGAACATTCCAATAACTGAATACTATCATGGGGGCAAAAATGGCCAGCGATCTATTTTGTTTCAACCCCAGTGCCAGAGGAGATTCCATCGATGATTGACCGATGTTGTTTGAGGTCGAACCTGAATTAGACCCAAATACGTTCTTAACCTGCCACACCGAAACGGGCTGAGCTGACTTCTGAACATCTGGTCCAACTTTTTTTTTACCTTTATCCAATTCACTGGATTTGGGCCACTTTTTACAGCTGACTCAAGTCTTCTCTTTATTCTCACAAGAAACACGACCCACCTGCATAGCAGCCCCATTTTTAATACCCAAGCCCACAACCCTTGAGTCACCCTCTTCCTACACCTCCACCCCAAACTTACAGCCCAAATGCAAGCTAAGGCCCATCTCCTTATCAATCCTCAAAAGAAAACTGTTGATCTTCTCATTGATTTCAATCAGAACAAACTTCAACTCCAACCACGACTTTTCCTATACCCGACCTGATATGCCTCCCTCAGAAACTCCATGCCACCTATTGAAACGTGTTTGTTTGGAGGTGTTAGCAATCTTTACACCATAGACTAATCCACCACCTACCTCTACCACCTCATTCCCCCGAGAACCCCTATTGTATTCCATCAGAAACTAAATGGAATGGCCGGGAAGACATCGAGTGTCATTAACACCGCCTTGTAAGATCCTTCTCCTCCCAAACTAGCCCTGTCAACATCGACTTGGAAAGATCTCGACCCCCACCACAAGCCTGAACTTTTACACCATAATCCACCCTTCCTCTGTTATTGGTGATAGGAACAGGGGACTTCAGAGAACCCAAATCCTTGAGAGTTTCATCAAAACATCAATCCCTTTCCACACCCTTAGGGATGACAATGAAACCTTTCCTGCCACCATCACCATATTCTGCCATCACCAAATAAAGCCCATAGTAGTTTACACATCACTGTGCCATCACTACCTCCAGATGCAGTGCATGCAGCAACCGTTTTCTCCAACCATCTCGCCTTCACCTTACCAATAATACAAATTTTTTAACTTTTCTGCTTCTTTCGGTAATACGCAATAACCCTTCATTCACGATGGAAAAAATGAAAATCTGAGTCCACCAATAAACTTCTCTTAGAAGCCATCCAGAAAGAAAAATAATTCCCAACCAAATTAGAAACCCGAAAACTGAAGAAAAAAGAAGGGAAAGAAATGAAAAGAAAGATTTAAAGAGGAGAAAAAGATTGGAAAAACAAAAAGGGAAGATTATGGATTATTTCCGCCGCTTCGCACCAGAAATAAGACGACAGGAAGTCATGAGAGAGGAGGAGAGAATATCGAAAGGGAGAGAGAAGGCAAGAGTTAATCATTTTTTCTTTCTAAAATGAACTAATCATACAGAATTTTTTTTTTTCCGTGACAAGTAAGATTCCATCTAGAAAGTTAATATAACTTACAATCAAACTTGCTCTCCAGTGACTTGTTGATCTCATTCTAGACAAAACTTCTTTACCAACAGAACTCTTTGAAATGAAATCCTGCTCCACAGTCTTAAGTTTAAGATCAACTTGGAATGCTTCAGTATATCGGTAGCGCTGAAATGATAAACAAAAACAATTTTGTAACTCGGAATATCCTTTCAAAAACTGTTGTTAAATAAAATAAACAAGCAAGTCATTATAATATTGTACGACATTTTGCTTCAAGACGCAAAAAGGGACAGCTCCAAGTAACAAAAATTCACAAAATAACCCACACATCTATTAGATACAGAGATATGTCAACATCTGGCAGTAATTCAAAATAATAATAAGATGTAAACATATGAAAAAACACCATGAGACCAAGTAAGACACTATTAATTTCCTCAACGAAGCCTTATCCCAAAGAAAAAGGATACAAGTTATTTCATTAAAAGATATAATGAATAAAAAATGAACCGAAATGGAGTTCTTGTTCTGCAATATGATTCCTTTAATTGTGAGATATCATGCAGTCATTTAAACAAATTAATGTGGTCACCAACTAAACAGATCAATATTTATTTTGACATAGAACTACAATTTTAGCTCATCCAGCAATTCAGTAGTACAAACTTACGAAATATGGTTCAATATAAAGGAAAAAGAAGTTATGTGGAAGAAAAAGTAATAAACAGAAAAAGCTACCACAGACTTGAACAAAACAAAATTGTCATATTGACAATAACGATTACTTCAAGAAGTTGTATTGCATGATTCTAATGACAACCATGCAGTAGGGTTAGATGCTTAACCCAATTACTCAAATTTAAGTCAAAATTAAAATCTTGTTGATTCCTGAGTCTAGCTTCACTTAAAACCTTGTCAATACCTGAAGATAGAATACGACAAGAAGACTTCCTGTAGTTGTTGAAGGGTCTTCAATAGAAAAATCCAACAGGCACTTATGGATATGCTTCTCCTCGTCAGAATTCCATGGCAACTCTATCATTCGATCTACCAAGTTCCTTCGTATACAAAGGCAACAGATTTCAGTTACCAATATGTCCACCCATTCCACCCAATTCCTGAACTCACTTTTGAAATTATCAGAAGCATTCCCAGATGGTCCATGCTTCAACTTCTTCTCCCTGACTTTGGTGCAGAGCATTCTCTGATGTGTAAATGCTTCAGTCAGAAGTCCGCACTCCACCCTTACCCGAACAGAAGTTATGGCCTCACTAAGTGAAACCATCTGCAATCCACCATCACACCCAGACCACCGTAAAACCATCAAAGCTGTATCGGGATTATTCCTTTCTAACAACACTTGTGCAATCTTAGGATGAGTTGTGGGGCCTGAGATCTCTGGAAGAAAGCTACAAGCTTCCTAAGCAATAGGATTTTGTGAAATATAATTAGCAATCAAATGATAGAGAGCACCAAAAAACACTTCCATATTGTCATGCACCTGCATTTTTACATAAGATTTCAAGCCAATAAAACAGTTATACTGTTTAAATAGTTTAATTAGAGTCTCACCTGCTACAACATTGAAATGTTGCTATTTTATGTTTGAGTGAAAACAAGATAACATGCTACACCAACTTAGGACTAATACATAGCCCAATATGAGTTATCTCAGCTTAGACAAGCAGCACCATTAATCCCGTGTGGCACACATCTAATTCAGAATTTCATATACATGCAACTTATTTTCAGTAATCTAGTTTTGATAAATACACTGTAATACCCCAGATTTAGTATGAGGGTGGAGAATGGGATCTTACATTGTTTGAGAAGGAAAAGTTTTTCGCCTTTTATAATGATTTTCAAGAAGCTCCAATTGTAACATTAGTTGGCCATTTTGGAGTATAGGCTCAGATGTGACTTAGACCTTTCCTAGGTTGTTCCAAATGAACGTTAATCAAGGAAGGCCTAAACCATATACACCAAAAGCACTAGTCAATGTTACATTTGGAACTTTTTAAAATCATTATATTAGACAAAAACTTCTTCCCAAGCAATGCACGATCCTATTCACCATACTCATACTAAACCTGGGGTATTACAAAGTTATTTCCAACTATCTACTTTTATGTCAGGTCTTTAGATTATTAAGCTGCAAGACCTTTTCCAAGTCAAACTCGCTTTCCCAAAGACAATAACTTGGTCCTTGACAATCAATGAGGTGTATTTAGTGCCCACTTCCAAGAGTGTGGTGATAGTGTTAAGGGCACCATGGCCACCTAAAGCCCCAAAAGTTTTGACACGTATATAGTTAGATTTTTATATTAGATATAAACCATTGAAAACTTAATTCCTTCATATAAAAATACTAATGAAAACATTATTGTACACCAATTGATTCTTCAGACTCATAATGCAGTAAAATTTTAAGTGAGGTTCAACAGAAGTAGTTACAATTGGTTTAACCATATATCTAATTGACAAAAAGCAAATGGTCATACAAACTCATCGCCAAAATGTTACCTGCAGAGCCTCATCCGTGTGGTCATCCAAAAGATAAAAAATTAAAGATTCCAGCAATGAGTGTCTGGTGATGCTAAAGCTGGTTGCAAAATCTTCCACAATGTGTCTCCACGTTTCATCAGGCATTTTCCAATGTCGATCAAAAAGAAAATAGAGAAGCTGCCATAAACATAAATTAAGGGAAAAAATTTTTGTACACTTACAGCTTGCATAATTGGTAAGAAAAGGATACAATTGCTTGCTTTGCAACCACCAAATCAGAACTTCCACATAAGAAGAGTATATCAACTGCAGCTCGAAGATTTTCAAAAGGATAGCACCCTGCCAATCCTTCTATCTTAGACCGGAGAATTGACAAGACCCCACCTTTCACCAGTGATGCAGCTTCTAATTTCTCTGCTGTTTCCTCTGAATCTCCCTGCTCAATATCAAGATTCACCAAAGCATCTTCAATGAACAAGGAACCATCCTGTCTAGTGGGCTCTGCAGAGAAATTTACTGCATCAGGCCATGAACGCTTAATTGCAGCTGATTTCCGTTCACAGACACAGGAACGCCATGACGTGAAATTAGCATATCGAGATCTCACATTCTCCAGAAATTGATGTCTTATGCACCACATCATTATCTCCATATGCTGAAAATTGAAAACCAATATGGAGAGAGAAGATCAATTATGGGCAGATATAGAGAAATGGTCATTGGCAGTTTAATTTGAAGAAGTCCAATCAGACCCTAATGCTTACTCAAAACTCCTGCCACAAAAAGATTTAACACTGGCCTAATCACAATGCATGGCATGCACATTAAGAATCTATAACATTTATAATTTTCAAAGGTGCATAAATTTTATCATTTAAACATTTAACTTAAAACAATTTTGAAGCCTAAAGGTTTGCTACCATTTATGATTTGCTAATTTTGTTTTATTTCCCCAAAAAAAGTCCCTTCAGTTCTCCAAAACAGAGCTTTTGTTCAATCCAAGGAAAGGCCCTTCAGTTCTATGTCGAATCCAAAAGAATACCTCCACCTTCTCCTGAAGGGAGCTTTACTCCTGTTTATTAACATCATTCACTACCATCATATATGTTTTTTTTTTTTTTTTGATAAGTTCACTACCATCATATATGTCATTATATAAAAATTAAATAATATATGTTATTGAAAACAAATTTGTTTAATGAAATATAATATTTAGTGATTTTCATTTTAGAGTTAACAATTTTCTGACTGGTTTTTTTTTTTTTTTTTTAAATTATCAACTCATGCCTTTTATCAACCAATGGATACATAAATTTATAAGAGTTTTCGAGTAAGTTAAGTGCTCTTGATAGCCAGAATTACTGCACTCTTTTTTTTTTTTTTTTTTTTTTAACCATGGGTGTCCAGGCCAGCTTGCGCTCACCTCGACTAATCCCTTGGGGCCTTGAAGTTAACAACCAGGTAAACCTCCAATGACCGGGAGAGAAGATCAAGAGCTCTTGGTCTCTCTCCATAGAACAAAGTTTCTAAGGTTTCACATCACTAGCATAGAAACAAAGTAAAGGGAGAGAAGATCAAAATGCTCAAACGAATATTAGAAATCAATGTGCTAACATTGATAATCTTCTTGTTTCCTTTTTCTTTTTTTTTTTTTTTTTGATTCGCACTGAGTTTTCGGAAATGACGTCCCAACTAATCTTGGGGGTGCACAAGTTTTCAGCAAGGAGTTTCCCACAAGTGCACCTCGGGTAATTCAAGGGGAAAACCCCCTAGTCCAAGGGCCCCTAGAGATTGTTTGAACCCAGTGGGGTTTGAACCTTGGACCTTGAAGGGAGCATACCACCAAGACCAAGGTCTTTACCACTTGAGCCAACCCCTAGGAGTTTCTAACATTGATAATCTTCAAGAATTCATCTATTTTGTAAAGTATACCTTAGTCAAATATGTTACGTTAGGGTTTTGGGAGAACCCATGGAGAATGGAGAAGAGAGAAAATGATAGGTAGTTCAAAGATCTGGTTCTACACTCTTACTATTGCACCATATATAATTTGGAAAATGATATTTGTACTTACAATTTTTACATATATAACAATACGTGCTGACATGTCAAATATTGATTTGCTGAAGATTATGAAATTTGAATTTAAAAATAAAACTGATAAAATGGATCTTGTACATAAAATTATAAGTATATGTAGCACTACGCATATAACTTAGCTTACATTTTTACATGTCTACCATCATTGGGTATACTAATTACAATTATGCACTCTAACAACAATTATGCCCTCCAACAAAATACACTTTTTTGTTTAATAAATGAGTACTTACAATTCTAGGGTGTGCAAGCCTTACGTACTGCGTTTGAAAAAAAGTGAAGTCCACCATTAAAAAAATAATTTTTTTCATGTAGGTCCCATATTTACCCACTTTTTTCAAATGGAGTGTGTGGGGCTTGCACACCCTAGGACTGTAAATATCATTTATCTTAATAAATTTTGTTATTCCTACATATCACGTAGGTCTACGACTTGTATTCTAAAAGAATCCCATCCCATTAATTGTGATAATTCACTTGCTTTTCAAGATTAGGAATTTAGACTTAACCAAGTGAATAACTACCTCATAAGGACCCTAAAAAAACAATGCCATATATCACAAGTAAATAAAACTATAATATTTAAAATTAGAAAGAGGCTTTTTATCACTATCATCACAAAGCTAAAAGGCATCCTAAAACAAATACGAAACAGGTCAGCCATCAAAGCTAAAAAATGCAAATGGTAGATATATGTGCTCCACCAAAAGTAACTCCCAATTAAAACCTGCTTCGTCCTCAATATGTTCTCTTGCAGGTGGCACAAGTCATGAAGCTGTGCTGAAAGACTGCCCTTAAAAGATGACTCCAAAACTTCAAGCACATTGCATATTCCAGTCAGCTGTACAGAGCACTTGAGTAGAAAAC
Organism: Pterocarya stenoptera; assembly: GCA_003123785.1. Lineage (NCBI taxonomy): Eukaryota > Viridiplantae > Streptophyta > Magnoliopsida > Fagales > Juglandaceae > Pterocarya > Pterocarya stenoptera. Next base: position 34,929 of record QEOT01123739.1, read on the forward strand.
TCAACCTAGATTTCATCCCTTCCACTTCAAGGTTATCTAATGAAAAATGTTAAGAAGAGAACACTTGAGGCTATGGAAAGTGTGCACACTTCAAACATCAAAATATTGCTCTAAGGATACAAATTCCTTGGAGTTCTGTTGCGATGTTTCTGAAAGTCCGATTGCACCAATCCTTGACAACCACTTCATCCAACAAGAAAGCAATGACAGGGTCACTAGACACAGCACTTTCATCCATACAAACATCTGTTACATCTGTGAACTCTGTTAGAGAAACATAACCTTCAATAGAATAACAGAATAATGTCATGAAGTTCCACATGCCTGTAACCTATCAATAAGAATACCTAAGGTCAAGTTACCCATATAACATTTTTACTATGTATTCAGATTTTGTGAAGAAAATAATGATATAAAGAAAGGAATTATAATGTTGAAGGGAATTTTCCAGCCAGAAATGTACAAAAAAAAATCTTTTGATAGGTAATAGCAGAGACAAAAGTGTTCAAATCCAAAACTAAATTATAAGTCTACGAGAAACAGGGAAAAAAAGTTAGGATATCAATCTAGCCATAAAGGATACAATGGCAAACCAAAGAAACTAAGTTATTCTCCAGGGCAACGTCAAACAAGGAATAGAGGCGTTGGACATCAGCAGTTAGTTGCTTGTCCCCATCTTCAATCTCTTGAAATCTCTCATCAGATCTTTTGGAGATGAGGCCAGCTTGTATGCACTCATAGTAAAGGCGGAGCCGTAGTTTATTGCCAATCTTTGGTAGTGGGATTCTACATATGGGGCAAAGATCACACCGTTGACTACACTCTTCGCATAAAGAGGCATGACCACACACAATCAAAACATTGTGTACATAGCGTCCACAGCTTCTCAAGTCTCTAGCTGCCCGACAGCGTTCAACTTTTGCCTCATCACACAACTCAAACAGGTCAATGGATGCCAAGTGTTCCAATGCTTCCTGAAATTGAAATTAGAAGCTAGGTATAGTTTCTCATGAATCAATCACATTACAATCGGCATACTTCTTTTTTAAAGCAGCAGCACATGATATGTTATGGTCCATTCTATACATGGGAGCATGAAATACTATAATGTCAATATATCGATCTTTTTTGTCTTATAACTTTTATTAATATCAGTAGGTGTAGCCAAGTACACTGGATGAATACAAGAGAATCAATATGATATCAATCTCACTGTTAACCACGTTTCAATGGGAACATTTCAGAGCTCACTGAGATTATCATCTAGAGAACTCAACCGGTCATGCTATATTTTTAATAGGTAAGTCATAAGCATTTCTTGATATGCAAACTCTAGAAACAGGTTTTATAGAAGTATCAAAATTCTATAAGCTGAACATATAAATTACAATAAAAACTACGGTATTTTTAAACCAACGGTCTAACATCACTCCTCCAACTCCCTATTTTGGGTACGATCCCTAAGGTTTTAACACTTTTTATATTATTTTTTTTGCAAATTACCTTGTTTACAATGATTTGCAGCCCTGTCACTTCAGCTTAGAAGAAACTTACCAGAGCCATTTTGTTGATCCATTGGCACAAGCATAAAATGGTTTCATATCAGACACGCTTCTCAAACTTTAATGATAGTAGTTCAGATTATTCTATTTTGCAACATGTATTTATCTATGAGTTTCAACCAACCTGCAAATTGTCATTCTCCAGTAAATCACAAAGATGATTTAGGATAAGAATTAAGCAGTTGAATCCTTGGATTTTAAAGATCTGGGACATAAGAGAGCAAAAACCTGAACTCCTATTGGCTGCTACTTGAGTAGCACCCATATTATCAAAATAAGGGGAGAAAGCTAAAGGGATTATATTCATAACAGCTTAAAGGTGGCAGAAGAAAGGCCTTTTATTCTGCATGAATAGGAAAAGTGGTGAAACTATGGACCACTTGCTACTTCATTGTGAGGTTGCCAGTGCCCTATGGAATAATTTTTTTGACAGAGTTGGGAAGAATGGGTTTAAGGGTGGTTGATTTTCTTGCCAGATGTAGAAGTCTTCATGTCATTCCGCAAATTGCAGCAATATGGAAGATGGCCCCCACATGCCTTCTGTGGGGTATCTAGAGGGAAAGAAACTATCAAAACTTCGACAATAAGTAACATTAGCTAGAGGAACTTAGAAGATTCTTTTTCAACATGCCTTTTTCTGGGCAATAACTTTAGATTTTAATGGGCTTAATGTTCATGATTTCCTTGTATCTATTTCTTCTTTCAAGCTAGGTGTTCTATCTTGTATACATCCAGTGTACTTTTTTTTTTTTTTTTTTGGAAAAAGCTTCTGCATTCATGCATAGTGTTCAAATACATAATACACCAACATAATGACAATTTTCAAACCAAAATAAAAACAACATCTGCAACTATCAGGAAACACCTGCTGCATCCATCGCAATACAACTTCAAATAAAATCTGGAGGTTCATTCCACCACTGTATAGTGTCATCCACAAACTGTGCTTGTCAAGCTAGTAGGTGTGCAACCTCATTGCCATGTCTACCAACATGCACAACCTCAAAAGAATTAAACCTGGGCAGCATCCTCTTAACCTCATTAATTAAAACACTGGACCTGCTCAGATCCTCCCCCCTTGGACATAAAGCCTCCATAACAGCAAGTGAGTGCCCCTCTAAAATCAATGAGAGATACCCACGTGAGAAATAATCTGCAAACCCCTTAGAGCAGCAAGCATTTCTATATCCTCCACCTCATGAATACCCAACTCCCTTCTAGACATTGCCATAACCATGTGTCCCTTATCATCCCGCAACACAGCAGCCACACCAGAAACATTTAAGGAGCTGAAAATAGCTCCATCTACATTCAGCTTAAAAGCCCCACATGGTGGAGGATACCAACGCAAGGTAGAAAACTGGTTCTGAACTTTGACATGCTTTCGGACTAGCTGTAAGTTCTCAACATAATCCAAACAATTTCCAACCACAACACACACATCAAGATTTGTTTGCTGGAATAATTTCAGATTACGAAATTTGCACACAACCCAGGCAATTAACAAGAACCGAGTCAATTTGAGATGATCATTAAGCCTCATAACTGCGTTAACAGCGTTATCAAATCCAGAATATCCAGTATACTTGATTGCGCCTATTGAGGTTAATAAAATTTTTACTTAATAAAAATAAATAAATAAATCACAGGCTTTAATACTAACAAAATATTTTTTGATAAGTAGATGAAGTTGAGAATTTTATTTTATAAAATTATCACATGTCAATTATGATGATTTATCTTAATCATGGAACTGGAGACTGCTAATTGGCATGTTCATATACTTTGAGTATATTGAACTGGAGCAGAGTAATTATTATCTTGAAAAAATATTGTTGATTTAATAACAGTTTTAATTTTACTACAACAGCACATGATTCCTAATCTAGAGAAGATTGCGAACTCAAATGTGACATGTAGATTATTTTAATGAATTAGAATTGAGATCTTATTGTGTCAATATCTCAATACATTCGGTAATAACATTCAACATTGTGAAAACATGAATTTTCAAGAAAGAGTCTATGATCTTTATTGAGATACAAACTATCCATTTAAGATAAATTTAATATAAGTTGATTATTTTAAATCAAAGGCCTAAGTACTTAGGAAAGAAATTATTAAAAATCATTTACTCAATAGAATGTGACTTTGGAAAAAGCTTGTACAATTTGGGAAGAGGTTAAGTTTTAGTTCTCTATGGATTTTTTATGGAGGGATCAAATCATAGTATTTACTAAATTGCGTTCTTGCATAATTAAATGAATTCTAGAGTACAATTATAATTTTTTGTGATATAAAATATGGTTAATAGTAAACTTGGACTAGTTATGAGATAACGAAGTCTTTATCCTGTTGAAGTTATAATTTCATTGATACCCTATAGATCCTTTCACAATCTATATACACACTGCTTGGCCTTGGCCAATATGGAGCAAGTTTTTGTCTGAAAATTTTTTGTCTTTCTCGAGGGTGTGCAGCACAGGGTAGAGAGGGTATGAGAGCATTGTTCTTTCAACCTTCTCTCCACTCATCAAAAAACCTTCTGTCCTCAAGACACAAAACTGAGAAGTATCTTAGAGAGAGAAACATTGGGATGATGGCATACTGATTTTCTGAAGAAAAAGCTCCTTGTTTGACCATGTGCTACATGCATATCAAGGGTTTTTCTAGAAAGCTCACTCTCAATTAGCCGAAATAGACTAGGAAAGAAGACCTGAAGGGTTTCAATTGCTGCAAATCTAAGAAATCTGGAAAGCTATTCTACAAGGTAGATCTGAAATTTTGAAAAGCACGTTCCAAGGGAATGAGTCTTGACCTCTGTAGAACTAGTTTATTGAAAAGCCTCAAATCCATGATTTTGCATAACAAGAATTTTTATCCATGTGTTATTCTGTTGCATATGCTTCCTTCTGATAATATAGGAAATGTACTCAAACCAGCTCAACGCTATGACGAAACGGCAAAAAAATAATATTATGTCTAAGAACCAAAGGATGATCACCCTAAATAGTTAGAATTAATCCTACAGCCCCCATATAACACATGTATGCTAAACACACAATGTGAGCACGTGAAATTGTACTTTGGTGTTCTTAGGAAACAATGATTTTTTTTTTTTATAGGATGTTCTTCGAAAACCAAAATAAAACAATCATGTGAATTTAAAGAATAAAATGAGACAGTGAGAACCTCTAGAGCAATTCAACTATTCTCGAGCAGCTAAAACCCAAAATTGCATCGTTAGTCTATGATATGTAGGTAACAACACGAACAAACGGGTACGAATTCATTTACTTATAATGACAACACTTCCCTAAAACCCCCCGGGGTGGCAGTCAACCCAGAGGTTTAAGATAGTCACCGTCTCGAAAACACTTCTATTGCTTGTGGAAGCGGTATTTGCATCAGTTGAAGCCCAAAGAGTAGTTTTAGTTTGGACATTAGCACTGAAAAGTACTAATGAGCTAACACATTATGCTCCTCTTCCCTACGCAACTAATTCTAAAACCCTAAGGCGTCACTTAAGAGAAAAACTCGCTTCAGCTTTCTATTATGAAAACGAAAAAAATAATTAAAGCAGCAAATAAAGAAGAGCAGCAGAGAGCGCCCATAAGAACAAAACAACTAGGGTATAAAGAAGTGGACGCATACGAGCATGTGTAGGGTTAAACAGAATTGAGCACCTGAACGGCTCCGCTATTGTAGTTAGGCCGCGGAGGAGGAGAACCCAATCTTGTGGCAGTGGCAGCGGCGGCGGTGGAACTCGAAGGGACGGTTGGGCCGTTGAATCTCCGGTCCATTTCTCGGAGAGTGCCCGAGAGCAGACTGTTCCCAAAAACGCGAATGAGAAAGAAATTGAGAGGTGGGTGTTAAGGTTTGTCGAAGGGCAGCATAGCCATTGGCGCTCAAAGAGACATCTCAGTCCTCGGAGAGAATTGGAGGGGTTTTGAACAAGAGAGCGTGAGGAATATTTTTGGAGCAACGATAGAGGGAATTATTTTCATTTTAAAAAATAAACAAGTAATTAATACAGTCGTAGAATGCATAAATATCATATACTTATTTCAAAAAAAATAAAATTTATTATTAAAAAATTAATTTTTTTTATTTAAATTCCATATTTATTCATTATTTTTAAAATAATTATGTAACGCTTGCGTACTTCACTATTTCAAATACCATTTATTTTTAAAATATAGCAGTGTAAATTGTAACGTATATTGTGGGATACCAAGTAGGGGTAAATCGGTCCGGTCCCGGTGGACCCATTATTTTCTAGAATCGGACTGGACCGCTCACCCCTACTGGACTAAACCAAATTGTTAACTATCGATCTGGTCCAATCCGGTCGATCCGTTTGGTCTGGAGTTATTTTATTTTTTTTGTTTTTTGCAAATAAATTAATAAAAAAATTATTAAAATTAAAATTTAGTGAATTATTAATGTGAATTATGTAACGAATTCATTAAAAAAATATTTAACTGTAATTATATTTATAATATTGATAGTTACTACTTACTAACTTAGACTTTAGTATGCATAATTATTAATAATGTCTTATGTTAAAAATTAAAATTTTAAAATTTTATATATAATTAATAAATATCAAAAAACTTCATTGTATATAGATTATTCATACTTTCTTGCAACTTAGGTATTTAAAAAAATTACTTAATTACTTTAATTAAGTGTAAATAGTAGAATATGTATGGTTGTATTATGTATCTACAGATATTATCATATGATTTATGATACATTATTAATTGATAGCATATATTATTTAACATTTTATATGGTCAATAATAATAGATTAGATAAAAATTATATAATTAACTTATACAACTACTATATAAAATAATATAATATATAAAAATAATAATAATTTAAAAATATATATATATACTAATTCGGTTTGGTCCGGTCCAAAAATCACAGACCCTGGGATTGGACCCAAACCCATTCGGTCCACCATATATGGGATCGAAACCGACCATTCACAATTTCAGCCTCATCTCAGACCGATAGTAGTGTCGATTCCCGACAGAAGCACTATCACCTGCACCCGTGTGTTGAAGAAGTGTCCTCTGACCTTAAAGGGAAGACTGATGGAAGCTGACCTGATCATCTTCGATCAACTAGGGTTCGACGTCATACTAGGGATGGACTGGCTATCCAAACACTATGCTAGGATAGATTATCGAAATAAGGAGATAATCTTCGATTCACCTGAAGGTAGACATATTTGTTATACAGTAGGGATGGTGAAGGCTACCCCCTCTCTGATTTCAGCTTTGCAGGCAAGAAAGTGCATCGCTAATGGTGCCACGGCCTACTTAGCCCTCCTAATAGAAAGTTATGATGATGATAAGGAGATACAAGGGATACCTGTCGTTGAGGATTACCCTGAGGTTTTCACTGATGATCTACCTAGACTACCCCCCGATAGAGAAATCGAGTTCACCATAGAACTAGAACCCACAGCGACCCCTGTCCACAAAACCCCTTACTGTATGGCCCCTCTAGAACTGAAGGAGCTAAAAGAGCAAATAGAAGAGCTACTAGAAAAGGGCTTCATTCGACCTAGTTCATCATCTTGGGGAGCACCAGTTCTATTTGTTAAGAAGAAGGATGGATCGTTGAGGATGTGCATTGACTATAGGAAATTGAACAAAGTAACGGTGAAGAACAAGTACCCGTTACCACGTATCGATGACCTATTAGATCAATTACAATGAGCATCGATGTTCTATAAGATAGACTTAAGGTCTGGTTATCATCAACTCAAGATTAGGGAGAAGGATATCCCCAAGACGGCGTTTCGAACCAGACACGGACATTACAAATTCTTAGTAATGTCCTTTGGTCTAACCAATACCCCAGCCACCTTCATGGATATGATGAACAGAGTATTCAGACCCTATCTGGATAGCTTTGTTGTTGTATTCATCGACAATATATTGATTTATTCAAGAAGCGAAGAAGATCACAAGCAGCATCTCCGTTCAGCATTGGAAAAGCTGAAGGAACATCATCTGTATGCCAAATTTAGTAAGTGCGAGTTTTGGCTTAAGGAGGTAAGATTTTTGGGGCATGTGATTTCAAGTCAAGGAGTATCAGTCGATCCTAGCAAAATCGAAGCTGTAGTAAGCTGGAAGCGACCAACAAATGTGCATGAAATTCAAAGTTTTCTGGGATTAGCTGGTTACTATCGGCGATTTGTGGAGGGATTCTCTAAGTTGTCAGGACCCCTCACTGCCCTAACTAAGAAGAATGCTAGATATGTCTGGACAGAGAAGTGCGAGCAGAGTTTTATGAAACTCAAGGAAAGGCTCACAACTGCGCTGGTACTAGCCCTACCTAAACCTCATAAACCCTATGTAGTATTTAGTGACGCTTCCAAATCAGGACTTGGATGTGTGCTCATGCAAGGGGAACGAGTTGTCACCTACGCTTCACGACAACTGAAGAACCATAAGTAGAACTACCCCACCCATGACCTGGAGTTAGCCGCTGTAGTTTTTGCTTTGAAGATATGGAGGTATTATTTATATGGCGCAAAGTGTGAAGTCTACACCGATCACCAAAGCCTCAAGTACTTATTTAGTCAGCAAAATTTGAATATGAGGCAAAGAAGGTGGTTAGAAACTATTAGTGACTACCAGTGTGAGATTAAGTATCACCCTGGTAAGGCTAATATAGTGGCGGATGCGTTAAGTCGAAAGGTGCTAAGGGATAATTCCACAAGTCTTGCCTCCGAAGTAGAATCCCTTTTGCATAGTATGAGAAGATTGTTGATTAAGGATCTTCCTGCTGAAGTATCCCTAACCGCAGTACAAGAAATTGTACCAACAAAATGGGAAGAAGTGAAAAAGCGTTAGATGGAGGATCCCAAATGGGTAGAAATTTGATAGAAGATAGAGAAGAAGGAAGGACTTGAAGGTTTCGCCCTAAAACATGATGGGTTGCCATACTACAAAGACCGGAAAGTTATCCCAGTTGATCAAGGGATCAGGGATAAGATACTGAGGGAAGCACATCAGACTCCATAGATAGCCCACCCAGGGAGCACCAAAATGTATCAAAATTTGAAACAACACTTTTGGTGGGAAGGGTTAAAAAAGGATGTAGCGGATTATGTTAATAGATGCTCGATTTGTAGAACGGTCAAGGCAAAGCATTAGAGACCCGCTGGAGATTTACAGCCACTCCCAATCCCATAATGGAAATGGGAGGACATATCCATGAATTTTGTAATTGGATTACCAAGGACCTCAAAAGGAAACAACTCTATTTGGGTCGTGGTCGATCGTTTGATGAAAAGTGCCCACTTTTTGGCAGGTAAGAATACCGAACCCATGGAGAAATTGACTCGGCTGTTTGTTGCTGAAATAGTGCGGTTACATGGAGTCCCAAGGACGATTGTATCTGATCGAGATACACGTTTCACTTCTCGTTTTTGGCAAAGCCTTCAAGATGCTCTTGGCACAAAGTTGAAGTTTAGTAGTGCCTATCACCCTCATACTGATGGACAGACTGAACGGACAATTCAAATTCTAGAGGACATGCTAAGAGCTTGTGGTTTGCAAGAGAAGGACGAATGGGAGAAGCTCTTGCCATTAATAGAATTTGCCTACAATAATAGCTTCCAAGCAACCATCCAAATGGCACCCTACGAAGCGTTATACGGAAGGAAGTGTAGATCTCCCTTATATTGGGACGAAGTAGGAGAAGGAAGGATCTATGCTACGGAGATTCTTCAAGAGATGAAGGATCAGATCCACCAAATAAAGGAAAGGATGAAGGCTGCCCAGGATAGGCAAAAGAGCTATGCTGATCGTCGAAGAATGACCCTTGAATTTGAAGTTGGCGACTGGGTCTATCTTAAAGTATCGCCCATGAAAGAAGTATTTCGGTTTGGAAAGAAAGGGAAGTTAACTCCAAGATATGTGGGACCATATGAGATTTTGGAGAAAGTTGGAGCAGTTGCTTACAGGCTTGATCTTCCCACTGAATTCTAAGGAATCCACAATGTTTTCCATGTATCTTCTCTCAAGAAGAGTTTCGAAAAGCAGACTCCAACCGTGGTTGACATGAGGGATATTTCATTTCAACCGAATCTAACCTATGAGGAAGTTCCAATTCAGATCATTGATTGGAAGGATAAGGAACTACGGAACCGAAAAATCCCCTTGGTTAAGATTTTGTGGCGAAATCATGATGTTGAAGAAGCCACATGGGAAAAAGAAGCTGACATGAGAAGCAAATACCCTTATTTGTTTGGCATGTGACTTGTTTGGCATTGCATCATGGCATTCGCATTCATGCATGGCATCCCCTGGCATTTCACCTATATGATCCACATCCTTCCATGCCATTTTTAGTTTCGACATGGTCGATGACGACAAGATCACCCGTCCGATGGTTATGGCTCACAGTCGACATCGGAGGTGGAGAGCAGAGCAGAGACAGAGATGCTTAGACCGCATGGCTGACACATTTTGGACTCAGCATGAGAGGTTAGAGCATCACAGGACTCATATCCTTGACTTTGATAGGAGAGGACACATCCATCTGAGGAGAGCATGGCTGCACGAGGAGTGTCAGCCTTATGACTGCATTCGTTGGATGGGAAAGACTAGGGCTAGATGGCTTAGATGACATAAGAGAATGGCTCACTCAGTAGCTTTAGACCAGCCAGAGTCAAGCAGGATGGCAGAGCAGTGACAGTACGAGCAGGAGTCACTCATTCTTGACCCTACTCCCCTCGACACATCGGATACATCTGACTCTTCTCCGAGTGGCACTCGCTTTCAAGAGGAGGGAGACCCCTGGCTTGAGGACGAAGAGATTAGGCAGTGGAGACAACACCAAGAAAGGGTTAACGCCTTTTATGATTCAGAAGAGGATGAATACTACTACCACACCCAGGACGAGGTGTCCGAGGATAGCGATGGGAGACCCTCATCGAGCCCCGAGCTATAGAGCGATTAGTGAGTCAACACTCAAACTCTTATCCATTGCATGATTTATTTGACCCCGATTTCGAGGACAAAATCTTGTTTTAAGGAGGGGAGGATGTAACACCCTGCTTAATTAACCCTTGATTAACCCTTAAGTACTCTATATTAGACTTTTGATTTTGGATTAATTACTTACATTAAGGTTGATAATGGAATTAGCATTAATTATGGTGCTCAGTGTTAATGAGCTAAGGATTAGAGAAGCAAGCCTATTAGTAATTTTGGTGAGGCTTTTTAGACTTTAGAGCATTCATGGTCCAAGCCCAAGAAAACTTTGAACCAAGCCTTAAGGAATTCAAAACTAGTTATGGCCCAACTATAAGGAAGGCATAAGGCCTTTAAGCCAAACTTGGTATAGAATGGACCCATGGCCCAATTAGGCCAAGTCAAACATTTTCAAGCCCATCTTAGTTGATATTGAGGTTTCTTTTCAACCATAACAATCTGGAAATAGGGACCCTCTAATTATAGCCTAAGAAGCCCTTAAGCCTTGAACTCTTACACTTGACTCTTTTAAAGCCCAAAGGCCTAAAGCCATTATTGGGTTTATTTCCTCATTCAAGACCAAAGGCCCAATACACCATACCATTGGTTTCCTTAAGCTCAAATCATACCTAAAGTACCCAAATTAAGTTTTGAAAATTGGCTAAGGTCATTAACCATTATACTTGAAGTTAGTGCACTTTAAGCCATGCTTTGAAGCTTAATCGTCCTTAATCTTTTCTTAAACCTTTTAATTCAAATTTTCTTGAATTAATACTCATTTAAACCATTATTAGACCATGTTAATATCCTAGATAAATTATCCCACATGTCATTAAGAAAAATGGCATAACAAGCCTAAACCATGCTTTAATCAGTTTTGTGCATTGCCCTTTGTAATGCTTGGACTGTTTTGCTCTTGGGCCTAACATTTTTGCGGTTTTTCCTCAAGAGTAATATGGTCCTTAAACACCTCATGAAACCTGTAACATCCCATATTTTAGTGTTATTTTAATGAATGATTAATTTAAATTATTTAGTGTTTGGTTTTCTTATTTTAAATTATGGAAGTTTTTAAATATTATTTTATAATATTTTAAGTTGTGAAAATTAATTTCTTATGTGTTTTCTCAGTGTTATTTATTGTTTTGTATTTAAAGTGATCTTTAATTTAAATTGGGTTGTTTTTAGAGTTTAAAATTATTATTGTTTTAATTAAGCATTTCACTGCGTTTGAATTATTTTATTTAGCTAGTAGTTTTAAAATCTTCTTCGTTGGATCATTTCGAAACCCAAGATAAAGTCCGGATCTCTTTTTTTTCCCTCCTCTTTTCTTCTTTCTTCCCTTTTTCTTTCTTTTTCTTCCTCTCCCGCGTACGCTCTCTCTCTCCCAGCCCGACCCTCTCTCTCTCCTCTCCCCCCGTGCTCTCGGTTCCTCTCTTCCCTGCACCGCCGCCGGCCACCCGTGTGCCTCACCGCCGGCACCACTCGGTCCCCCAGCCACCGGCGAGCAACCCCCTTCATTTTCAGGCCGCCATTAGCCGCCGTGGACCGTGCGAAGCCGTGGGCTTCTTTTCGTTCTACCACCGCCGTCCAGCCACCATTGGCCACTATTTCTTCACCACTTCTTCACCCAAACCCGGCCCCGATCCGTCACCAGAGCCTCCCGTGCGAGCTCCACCTCCGATTTGGCCTTTCCGGCCTTCTACCGCCATTTCGGCCGCCACCCACGACCAAAGGCCACCACCATTAGCTTCACCACCTCCCATAGGCCCTACCCTACCGTTCCCAAGTCTTCGTTTGACTCTGGGTAAATTTTGGGTTCACTGTGTTTTCGGTCACAGTGTTTTTACACTGTGAAGTTGCTGTTTTGGTGCTTTTCGCTCTTCCGTGATCCTCCGAAAATATTTTCATAGCTCTGTAAGTATTTCCTAAACAATCTTTTGAAATTTAAATATATTTTTGCACTAATTGTTTATACTGTGATCTGGTTGGTACCGGACTGAGTCCGAGGAGAATTTGGGGGTGGATAGATTGAGGACGGAGAAGTTATGCTTTGGTTATGTTGTGTTCTGATTGGTTGTTGGTTGTGATTATTGTGAGTTGGTACATTGCATATTGCACGCATGTTTATGTTTGTAAAATGAAAACTGGGTTTTCGTGTAATTGCATTCATGATCATGTGGTTATTTTGAAAACTGGGTTTTCATGAGGAAATGGATTTTTGGGTGCGTGTGTATCACGACCCCAAGCCGAGATGGGGTATTATCTCGGTGGAGCTCCTCTGGTCACTCGGGAGCGGAATATACTGAGTGACGTCCCCTGGGTTGTCGCCGGGCGACAACGGGATCGGACGTTGGACGTGCCGACTCCGTGGCCCTTCTGCTGGCGGGGGCTAGAGGATGACCTGGCCACGAACGCAC
>QEOT01123739.1:51987-84032 GCA_003123785.1 Pterocarya stenoptera
AAAATATTAAACTCCAACAATAACATACTTTAAAATAAAAGGCAATTAAATTGCATAACACTAATTAAAATAAATTAAACGCAGTGAAATGCTTTAAATAAAACAACAATAATTTTAAAACTCCCACAATACTAAAACTAGAGGATCGATCATTAAATTAATTAAAATAATCCTTCATTAAAATACACTAAAATACGGGGTGTTACAATTCTAATGTTGAGGAAGCTAGATCTAATGTTGATGTTTATAGCCCAAGTTCTTCATGCTTTAGAACACATGAAGAGAATAAGATAACTTTGTATATAAGTCTATGCTACATTGATATTTTGAACATGATAATTTTCTAATGAAATTGTGATTTTCTTGTTATTCTGGAATATCTTACATTTTAACCTTTTATTTCCGCTGCGATTATTGCATACTGCTAGTTGCATATTAGGATGCATTGCATATTAACTGTCATGAACAAGGGTATGTAACCTTGTATTGCATATCCTGATACTCTAAGTCTCTGTTCTACCCCAAACGGGAATTGGGAGATCATATTTTAAAAGTGTTTTAAAAAATTACCAAAGTCTCTGAAGTTTTAGTTTAGCAGAGTAGATTTTAGGCTCAATTAGCATCCATTACCAGGAAAAAGGACTTGAAAAAATTAGCTGAAGTAATATCACAAGTCTCAGACAGCGATAATGAAGAAGACGCACAACATCAAGTCAGATTATCTCCATTACAACAACCCATATTATCACCAGTTCAACATGCATCTCTTTCTCCACAAGCCTCTCAATCTCAGGGCAACTCATCCTACCATCCAGCACATATGATAGATTCTCAAGATCCATTTGATCTGGAGTTCTCAAATTATGACTCTCATATTATGTGATTCCATAAGATTATTGTTTTCTCAATTATTCAACATGACAATTGAAAGCTATCATAAGTGTTATCTTGAAGATTATTAATTTATCAAACAAAGTAAATCTATCAGAAGTACTATCTATTCAAAGAATAAAGAAAAAAAACTTCGTTCATTATTAGATTATTGTGTACTGTTCAAGGTCAAGACAAAAGTTACTATTCAAGGTCAAGATTATTGTTTACTAAAGGACAAACAACTTTGTATATATTATTGAAACTCTGTTTATTATTAGTTGACATAAGAAGATAAAATGTCAGGTATAGATAAAATGTCAGGCATGTATTATTGATAGTTATTGTTTTAGTGTCTATAAAAATGAGTCTGTAAACAAAGGAGGGCATTCATAAACTTTCATCTGAAGCTAATCCTTCCATTCTCTCAACTTTCACTACCGAAATATTCTTTCTTTTCTGTAAACTTTCATTCATGTCTTTTGCTTCCAATCCTTCTAAGAATTAGATTAGGTTTGATAACTAAGTACAAACACAAAATTCTCATCTCATCTCATCTCATCATTACAACTTTTCTAAATTTCCATACAAAATATAATAAACAATTCAATTTTTTCAAATTTCAATTTAACTTTTTCAAATCCCAAAGCAATAATAATATTAAAATATAATATTTTAAATTTTTATCTAAAATAAAAAATTCTCATATCACTCCCCAAACCTAACCTTAATCTCCTTGTAAGTATTATGTTTTTAATGAAGTCAATTTTATCATCTACAATTTCTATCTGTTATATTTATTCATGTATATGGTCGGTTATACCGCCTATTATTATTGTTAAGTTATTATTATTAATCTTATATATAATATATATTATCTATGATACATTATTGGTATCAGAGCTATTGGCTATTGATATTAGTATTTATTTATTTTATTGTTGTTATAATATCTATTATTTTTATGGAATATTATTTTTCATATTGTTAATATAAAAAATAAAATTAATCTTATAATTTTTCATATAAACTTTGATATAACATATAAATTTTAATATTATAATATAAAATTAATATAACATAAAATTTTAATCTCATAAACATTAATATTGAGTTATTAATATAAACTTGCTTTTGATATATATATATAATATATTTATACTATAATATAAATAGATAGTTTAGTATAAGTAAACATCATATTATTGCTAACATAGATAATCCGTAAAATTGAAAAAACAAGACTGAACCGGACCGAAACCGAAAAAATCAAAAGTTTTAGTTTTGATAGTGAATCGGTCCGGTATCAATTCTTAAATTTTCAAAATCGATATATACCGGTTCGGTCTTTAAAAATGTACAAAACCTGACCAAACAGGACCGATTACACCCCTAGTTCTCACCCACTCCTCCCTCTTTGCACTCCACAGCCGCCCGACTCTCTACCTCCATCTAATCCTTGCCACCCTTGCATTGAGTCTAAAGTCGCAAGATGCATTACTTTTGGCATTTATGTGAATGATGGATGTGGTATATATGCCTCCATTGATTCTCATTCCTCAATGATTGTACCCTTGATTCTTTAGGGTTTGTTTGGATAATGAAATGATTTCAACTCATCTCATCGAGTTATTATAACTTTTTCAAACTTCCAAACAAAATTTAATAAGTAATTAACTTTTCAAATTCTAAAACAAAATTAATATTAAAAAATTATATTCTAATAATATTTTATTCAAATTTCAACTCTCATCTTATTTCATCTCAACTCACTATCCAAACCTCCCCTAAGACTACATTGGGTAAGAAGTCTCCTCCCTCTCTTTTATCTACACAGACTACATTGATTCTCATTCCTCAATGATTCTTTTGTTTTGGCAAAATAATTGAGATTATCTTTTCTCCTTTACTTTAAAGATTTTAAGTATTCTATGTTAATTTGAATATGCTATCATTTGATCTCTTATATCATTTTTCATCCAATGAGTCATTGATCATTGAGAAATTTTGGATGGGGTTGTGGTTTTTGTGAAGAGTAATACTCTGCAGGCAATGTATATTAGTGAAAGAAATCCCATGTGGCAGATTCCAAACATGTGACAAGTTTGTTCCAAAGACACCTCCGTAATCACGACTTTGCAGCAAAGGGAAGTCGTATATTAGGGAAAGCCGGTGGGAGATGATGTGGCAGCTTTACTATGGTTCTCTATACGAAAATGATAGTATGCTCCATGGTTTTGTTTCGACAATTTGATCGTTTATGTATTTTTTTTAATTTTTTTTGCTTAATAGTTAAAGAAATGACTATTTGTATCTGTGTATTTTAAAAAAAATGTTTAAAGATATTTAAAAAATGTTTGGAAACAAAAAAGTGCAATTTGCATTAAGAGGCACGCCCATCAATCAAAGCTGGGCAGCTTAATAACAATGCACCCTTCTATAAATGTCTGACTGTGAGATGAGAGAGTAGCATGGCACCCTTCTCTAAATGTCTCGTTTGGTAATACAGATGAAATAAGATAAAAATTAAAGTTGAATAAAATATTGTTATAATATAATTTTTTAATATAATTTTTGTTTTAAGATTTGAGAAAGTTGAATTGTTATATTTTATGTGAAAGCTTAAAAAAATTATAATGATTATATAAGATGAGATGAGATGAGATGGTTTGATGAGAATACTCATGGGAGCTCATATTCTCAAACTTCCTTTAAGAGTAAATATTCGTATCTACTGCAAGTATGTTCCTGACTACAGTACGATTAGACGATAGTTGTTGTTGTTATTATTATTATTGGTTTTTTGTTTGGTCTAGTAAATAAAAGTTTATTGGCCCTATTATTGTGTCCAAAAATCCATATTTGATGAGTAATGCTAGATACATTAATGAGTTGTATAAGTGTCGCATACTTCTTTTTTGAAAAGGAGTGAAATCCATTATTATAAAATTAATGTTTTTATGTGGATCACATATTTACTCACTTTTTTTTTTAAAGAAATGCGAACTATAAATATCATTTTGGGCAACGGGAAGTTCCCTACAAGGCAAATGTATGTCCAACCCAATTAGAGCATTGGCAATGGCTAGAAGTCCAAAATTTGGCTAAAATCTTAACTTTTGGCTATACCTTTAATTTTTGACTAGTCATCTTAACTTTTGACTAGTCTTGAATTCCTTAAGGCTTGGTTCAAAGTTTTCTTGGGCTTGGATCATGAATGCTCAAAACCTCACCAAAATTACTAATAGGCTTGCCTCTCTAATCCTTAGCTCATTAACACTAAGTACCATAATTAATGCTAATTCCACTATCAACCTTAATGTAAGTAATTAACCCACAATTAAAAACCTAATATAGAGTACTTAAGGGTTAATTAAGCGGGGTGTTACAGTGTGCGCATGCGCGTGGATGCAAATTTAAAAGTTGGGTTTTGTAGTTTGAGATGTTTTAGATGCAAAAGTTTGTAAATTGCTTTTAGCTTTGGAGAGTTTCTTATCTTTGGCTTCTGTTATGTTAAATAAGGTTAATTTAAATTAGCTTAAGGAGTGGAATTCTCATAAGTCCGGATCTTTGCTTGTCTTATTGCCCAAGTCATTTTGTTATGATTGTATCTCTGTCATTAAGGACGCTACTAGAATCTCCTAAATAATTCCAGACTTCAAGATCAAGAGCTAATCAAGATGTGAGTCTTTGTTTTGTATATTCACTTTTCACTCTTGTTTTAATGTAAGTAAAACTCTTATTTAAATAATTTTCTAATGTGGTATTAATTAACTTCCCTAAAATTAAGTGGTAGTGATGGAGAATTAAGTAATAACTTTCTCACCCATGTAGACACAACATGGGTCATGGGGCATCTATTACTAACATCTCCCACTTATCCACAATGGATGTCATGCCCATTAACAATGTCTTCATGATCTCTAAACCAATTATCCCTTATACAGAAAATTAAGTATGAAACCTAACGAGAACGCAAATGGTAAGAGTACTATATTAAGTCATGATCATACTATGTGACGCCCCCAACTCCCTCTTGGGATTGGATGGTGACTGAAGCATCGAGATATGTAACTCAAGGCTACATACCTCGTACTTGACAGTTAATGTGCAATGCACCTAGCATATTACTAACAGTATGCAATAATCGCAACGAAAATTCATAAAAATCTAAGTAAAATCATGAGCAATTTCAAAAGCACGATACCTTTTAAACTATAAATCCCAAAATGTCATAATTGTTTAAGGCACCTCAAAATACAAGAGGGTTCCAAAAAAGAAATAAATCATATCCCTTTTTCAATCATTTTCTTCATTTTTCTTTTTTTCATTTTACACATTTCTTATAGTCTTTGTAACATATAGGGGACACTTTAAGGCTCCCCTGTGCACCGTGGGCTCCTTGCTAGTTACCGCATTACTTTTTGGCCCACTTGACTGGTGGTGACTACGTCAGAGTTCTTATCATTATGCAGCAGTTTGTATTTCGCCTTCACCTCATCCATCTTATGGCACCCACTAGCATTGTACTACCTCGCTCCGGTGTCCTTTAGAAAGAACCCATTCGAGGTCCACCGATTGTGCTTCGTCAATCCAAGAGTTACCAATAGGGGTGCTACCCGGATGCTGAGGGGCGGGGGCACCCCCTCCTTGTCCCTGCCTTGCACCATGCGGGTGGAAGGGTTTCATACCTTGCCCCCCACCCTGCTACCGGGGGTGGGGTTGAAACAGTACCCCGCCCCACCCCCCGTTCAACCCAATGTCAAAATTTTTTTTTTCAGACCCAAATTATAATATAATTTCAATTATAAATTGAAATTTATACATTTAAAAAAAAAATGTAAACTCATTATAGTTGTATTTTGGATTGTCTTAACCTCCTAGGCCAACCATTATATAAGAGATTAAAACAATACAATAGTTATGCTTAAGTAATGTGGGACTTACTATTAAATTGAAGTTGAATTCAAGTTTTTAATAAATTGTATATATCTATATACAATATGTTTATATAAATTATTTATTGAAATATTAAAAATTATAATTTTCTATATTAAAAATGGGAGGGTGGGGAGTGGGAATGGGGGCGGGGGCGGGGGCGGGGCCCCGCTGGGGTCAACCCGCCCCTCGCCCTTGCATAGGGGGTTCCATGCAGTGCGAGGTAGCGGGGGGCGAGGCCCTACTGCCCACTCCTATTTACCACTTCCAATATATGCACTCTAGAGTGGATAAATGAGTTCCACTAAGACATTCTACCATTCTCGCATTTGGGGTCATAACAAAACATGAAATGACATACTCTTTTGAGAAACAATGCATAACCCAAAATGCATGTGACGTCGAATAGAATAAAAATTAATTATGGCGACTAGTTCCAATAGATGATCAACACAGACAAGACAAGAGATTTGTCCAAAATACAGAGAAAACAATTCTGAATAATATTGATTAATAGTAAAATCCGAAATTATTTTATGAAACCCACAAGCCAAACTTAAATAGCTGTAAAATTCGAAATTGTGAATATTTTTTCAAAAATAAAAAAATCTAAATTATTGTATGAAAAATTAATACATAAATAAACAAGAATCCTACCAAAAATTTGGTCAAAATCAAAATCAGAATTATTTCCAAACTTGAAACCAAATATTTACTAAAAAATTAAAAATGATCATAAATATATGATTTGAAGGAAAATAATTAATATTACCCTTAGTCCAAGGAAGATATTAAGCTTTTCCTTCCATATTTGTACATATTCTTCTTAAGGTAGTACTTCAATACAATCAACATAGAATCTGGACCTAGATACCCCATATTAATTTGGGTTTGCATCATTCTCACCGGGTTGAAGAGAATTCGTTCTTGAATTCTAAACTTTCTTACCTCGATCTTTTAGATGTCCAATTAGAACAATATTTCTCTCCCTTTGTTGTATCATCCCAATGATTATGAAAATTTATTTCCCACATCTCAAATCCAAAAAATATATTTTGCATAGGGGAATTTGAAAAAAAATCCTCAACTCCAATAAAATCAACAAAGTTAATTGTTTCTAAGTTGTTTCACGATTTTCAAATTTCAAAACTTCTCCACCATTTTCATTTTTCAAATTTTCTATGTTTTCAATAAAAATAGTTACCTCATCCACTAAGTTATCTTCATCAGGATATGTATCATAAATTGTTAATATGTTCCACCCTATGGAAGAATGTCCATCCTCAAACTTTTCTTCTTTAGAGTAGTAAATCCACTCACCTCTTACAACAAATCAATGAAATTTCAGCTTGAACAGTACTAGAAAATTCTGGTAAATCAACTCTGAAACCGAGGTCTCCATGACGCTCCTCCCTACCATTGTGCTCCTAAAATAGAGCATGTTTGTGATACGGGTTCTCAGAACTAGAATCGGAATCGTGATCTTCCATCTCAAGATCATCGATATTCTGCGGCGTTAGACGCCGGGTTAATTATGTAACATGTTTCTGCTCCTCAATCATCACATTTTGAACGCTATGATCATGGTGCAGGCCTTCCTAGTTCAGAACTTGCCCACGACGACCACAACCACGACCACCAGTCATGGAAACTGATGAGATATGACCCCAGGAAAGATGTTTAAGCTTTGATGCCAACTGAAGTCGGACAGAATAGGGATTAATTCTGACGACTAGTTCCAACAAATGATCAACACAAAAAGATAAGAGATTTGCCAAAAATACAGAGAAAATAACTCTGAATAATATTGATTAATAGTAAAATTTGAAATGGTTTTATGAAACCCACAAACCAGACTTAAATAGCTGCAAAATTTGAAATTATGAAGATTTTTTCAAAAATGAAAAAATCTAAATTATTGTATGAGAAACTAATACATAAATAAACAAGAATCCTACCAAAAATTTGATCATAATCAAAATCAGAATCATTTACAAACTTGAAACCAAATATTTACTAACAAAGCAAGAATGATCATAAATATATAATTGAAAGAAAAATAACTAATATTGCCCTTAGTCCAAGGAAGATATTAAGTTTTTCCTTCCATATTTGTACAAATTCTTCTTCTTAAGATAGTATTTCAATACAATCAACATAGAATCTGGACCTAGATACCCCATATTAATTTGGGTTTGCAGCAGTGTGTGACTTGAACTTTGAGACTCTTATTCTTTTATGAAAGACTTGGTCATGGATGGTCATGAGTTACCCAATTTCATGTAGCACCTTTAAGCATATCACATTTACGACTTGAAGACATTCGAACACACAATAAACTTGACATAAAACAATGTTCGGTGCCTAGCATGATAAGCAACAACATTTGGGTTTTGGCAAACTAGTTAAGGTCGAGTATCAAATATCTATAAACAACAAATACAACTATACAAGCATAGTAATGACATGAGAACTTGCATATAGAACATTTGACATTCAACAATTCCATAGCCCAATTTGTTCAATAACATGCAAAGTTTACACAATACATACGAACATTATCCAAAGGTAGGTTAAGAGCTAACTTACAAAATCTGATGTAAAGAACACGATAAACCCTAATCTGATGTGTGTGAGGTGCGCATTGCCATAGGTGGTGATCATCACTCTCATGGCTGAAACCTTATAGAGAAAGGAAACCCTAGTTTGGACCTAAATGGTGGCCGAAGTCTCTCTTCCTTCCATAGGTCTCTTGTTCACTCGTGCTTTGCTAATGGTGGTTCGGTTTTCCTATTGAGGAAAATCCTAATTTTTTCATGGTTTGACAACAATCCAAACAAAACCCTAAACACTCTAATTTTCTTCAAATCTCAAGATAGAGTGGTGTATTTCTTCACCCAAATCAAGCCATTTCTTCCCAAGGAAGAATATGTGTGCTTTGAAAAAATGAATGTAGTAGAGACTTAGTGGTTGTTATCGTGTGGATTTCCTTCCAACATGGGCTCTTTACTTCTCTTCTCCACCATGTGGTTGGCTGAATGGAAATGGTATGGGCGTGGGTAATGTTTGGTTGGAGAGAAAGTGAAAGAAAAATGACTTGTTCTTCCGTTATGGTGGATGTGCTTGAGAGAGAAGGGAGGTGAGGAGCTCTTTTGAAAAATCACAAAATGACCTTTGGGTGACTTTTTTGGGGGTGTAGGGCGCTGGCCCCTAAAAAAGTTCCTTATATTCTTCTCAATTTCCCACACACACACTTTCTCTCTCCTCTCATCATTCTTGGCAATAGAAACTCAAGAGTCTATGTGCGTTGGTGCCACGTGGTATGCCCTTCCTCTCTTGGCTGAAACTTCCTACTTTCCCTCATGAGCATTGTTTTTGTCTCTTTGGAAAACCAAAAGACTATTCATCATGCATGACAAGTGGCGTGTTCTTGCTCTAATTCTGAAACCCTAAAAGTCCCTTTGCATCCTCCTTTTGTGTCTAGGTTCAATGAACCTTCGAGGCATGTATGTCTTTTTACAAAAAGCCTAAACCAAAACCTAGGGTTAGGCGTGTGCATGCTTACCATGTGGCAAGTGGCGTGTGTGTGTGTTTGTGCCCATAGCTGACCCTTTCTCTTCCTCTCTTCTTACAAAGATTCTTCTAAAACTGTGCTTGTGCCCCTTTCCCGTGCAACCCTTCCTCTTCCTCATCATTTATTTCTTCTAGAAAATCCATGACCTTAGTGCATGCGTGACACATGGCAAAGTGATGGTTGGTTTCCCTTGGATAGGCGTGAAGCCCTTGGTTGGATCCCTAAGGTCTCTTGGAGACTTGCGCTTGAGGCCCTTGGTATCCCCCATGCGCCTTTTCCCCTTCTTCCACTTTCACGTATAGGTTCATTGTATTTTAGAGGTGGACTTGCATGTGAGCCATGTGGCATGTGGGTGGTACAGTGGGGCGTGTGCCCTATGTGTGCCGAACCCTTCATTCTCTTCCCTTTCTTTGGCTTCTTCTAGAAGCCTTCATGTATGGTTGCCAAGTGGCAACTTTGTGCTAACCAAGATTGCCCCTTCCCTAGGTCTCAAATGATGGGATTTCTAAGGAAAACACAAAATAGCCTTCCTTCTCCCAAGTAGGTGCCACCATGCCCTAAACCCTAGTTAGGGTTTTGCCTAATTCCCTTTTTGCCCCTTAATGGCTGATTACCACTTAGCCCCTTTGGGCTTCTATTGGGCTTGGATGCCTATGTTGTCAAGTCCAAGTGTTCACTTCATGGTTCTAGCATCTTTTTGGCTTGTCAAAACATTGGGCCAACTCTAACTAAGCTAAAATCAAATAAAAATAAATAATAATAATAATAAATTAGTGAGGATTTTGACAAAAATCTAGGTCGTCACATACTGACATAGTACATCACTTATAACATCTCGTCTATGCCATAGACTATTTGATCTCACTAGGTCAATGGTCATTAATCCCTCACAAGTTTATAAATCAAAGCAATTCTTGACCTCCCAATATATAATATGCTCATGATCAGATCGAGTCATACTGACATAATTACCTGGGCTATGAGTCATAAAATAATAAGTAAGAATCTAAATAATCTTCCCCAGACACTCATGTCAATTCAATGAGACTTGATTACTTTCCTAGATATATTCCACGAGACCGTATCATTCGTGGCCCTAAGAAAATATGCTAAAATAGCAACATCAAGTTTTTATCTCATGACATAGTTCTAGGTTCAAGAGCATAGGCATAGATCATTTATTGATCCGTTAGAAATCATATAGTGATGGAGTAGGGACCCATCCAATCACTTCCTCATATGGTCGTTTATAGGACACAGTATAAAATGTATTTTACGATGAAACTCCTACTTTATTGGGCTTGTCATATTCAAAAGTCGTAGGAATTTTAGTCTAGTCTCCTTAGTCTATTTGCCACAAAGCTACCCTAACCTGCCTAAGATTTTATATTTCGCTTTAATTAGGCTTTATGAAGTTTTACAAATACTTCATACATGATTCTTGAAAGTCTTATCTTAGCCAAGCTAAGTTGACATCCTTAAATTTATCTTGAATACTCCCAAAGTATCAAGATGTTTAGTTGCTTGCTTTTTAAGCTCCAAAATAATCATTTTTTCTCATCTTACTCACTATTCAATCACCAAGGTGATCATCCATGTGAGTGGACTGATATTTTCCTAGTGACATCTTTATAATGTTCATTTTTCACTTAGTATCAATTAATTTATAATATGAGATAAACACAATGATCTCACCGATGTAATAAATACTAACAGTGTCAAATGTACAATAAAATCTATGGCATCTTTAATACAACATATATCAAATTCGATAAAGTCACAAATTCTTAGCATGAGTTTGAAAAATATTTCTACTAGTAGCCTTAGTAATAGGATCAGCTATCATCTTCTTAGTAGAAATATGTTGTAGGATCACCTCGCTTCACCCAATAACATCTCGAATGTAGTGAAAACTAATATCTATGTATTTGGTTCTGTTATGGTATTTGGAATCCTTGGCATATGCCAAAGCTCTCATACTATTACTGTATATCTTAACGGCTTCATCCGTAACAGTCTTAACTTCTAGGTACTGAAAAAATCTTTTCAACCAAATAGCCTCTTGTACAGCTGTTGAACAAGTAATGTACTTTGATTCCATCTTGGACAAAGCAATGTATGATTGTTTCTTGCTACACCAAGAAACCAATCCCCCACTAGGCATAAATGTATAACCTGTCATGGACTTATGCTCATCTTTATTACTGACACAATCAGCAACGTTATAAACCTTCAATCTCATGTCTCCACCCTAATAGCAAATAATGAGGTCAGCTGTCCCATAAAGGTATTGAAAAAGCCTCTTAACTGCTTGCCAATGAACATGTCTTGTATTACTTTAATAACAACTAACCAATCAAACTACAAAGCAAATGTCAGGTTGTGTACACAACATATCGTATATCAACTTCCAATTACACTTGCATAAAGAACTATGATAATTTCTTTCTTTTCCGCATCATTCTTAGAGTAATGTTCTTGGCTAAATGTATAACACTTCTCAATTGGAGTGTCTATGGGTTCGGAGTTGTATATACGAAATCGTTCTAGAATTTTCTTAATTTACGTCTCTTGATACAAACCAAGAAGCTTCCTAGACCGATCTTTTAAAATTTAACTCTCAACACATAATTTGCTTCGCCCATGTACTTCATCTCAAAAGTAAAGGACAACCACTCTTTGTGGTGGCAATTAATTCTATATCATTTCCAACTAATAATATGTCATTCACGTACAAAAAAATTAAAAATTAAAAAACTCTTCCCTATACGTTTAACATACACACAATTGTTTTTTTTTTCTAGCATTTGAAAGGCAATTGAAGTAATAGTCTCATGAAATATGAAGTATCATTGTCTAGATGATTGTTTAAGGTCATAAATTGAACGTTTCAGTTGGCATACTTTGTGTTCTTATTCCTTAACCTCAAAACCAACAGGTTGATCTATATAAATCTCCTTATCTAGTTCTCCATTGAGAAATATAGTTTTCACATCCATCTGAAAAAGTCTTAAATCCAGATGTGCAACTATAACTAGAATGAGGCGAATGGAAGAAAATCTCATCACAAATGAGAATGTTTCTTTATAATCAATACCTTATCTTTGGGTATAGCCCTTTCGCCACGAGTTTGACCTTATATAGTTGTCAATTGATCCATCTGTCTGGCGCTTAGTTTTTAAAACTATTTGTTTCCAATAGATTTGAGTTTAGGTGGAATATCAACTAACTCCTAAACTTGGTTATTTGCCATATGACTCATCTCATCTCTCATAGCAGCTAACCATTTATTTGAAATAGGTAAACTTAATGCTTCCTTATAAGAAGTAAGCTCATCAAGTTGACACGGAGCACACATAAAAGATTTCTCTTCAATCTCAAAACGACAACGAGGAATGGTTTCACGTTCGATAATTGACACTCTTGTGAGTCACTTTCTAGTGGTACACTCCCACTATTTTTTGCGATTTTAGGATGCGATAATTCTTCACCCCCTCCAAAAGATGATGCAACTCTCTCAAGTGCTTGCAATTTAAAAAATTCAAGATCTTTATTTGCTTCACTAGTATTGGAAAAATCATTCTCAATAAATGTGATATCACACAACTCTATTCTATCATTCCTCCCTTAGGATGTTTACCAAACATTACATAACTCTTTGAGCTCTCTGAATATCTTATGAAGATATACTTATTTGCTCTAGGGACAAGTTTCTCATATTTATGTGAAGTGGTGTGAACATAACTCGCAGAACCCCCAAGGCCACAAATATTCTAAATTTGATTTTGCACCATTCTATAATTCATATGAGATTGAAGAAAAGGACTTAGGGCTTATTTGGGGAGTGAGATGAGATAAATATTTTGTGACTAGTAGTAAGATAGTTTGTGAATAGTGACGAGATAGTTTGAGTTGAGCATTTTTTAAATTTTTGGAAAGGAGAGAGAAAAAGTTGAATAAAAAATATTATAAAGTTAAAATATTGTAATAATATAGTTTTATAATATTATTTTTGTTTGGAGGTTTGGAAAGGTTGGAATTGTTCTTTATTTTTTATTTGAAAGTTTGAAAAAATTGTAATGATTAGTTTAAAAATTTTATATTTGAATTATGTTTGGGAATAAGATGGGATGAGATGAAATGAAATTAGATGAGAATTTTGTATCTCATTTAAGGTCCCAAACCTGACCTTAGAAGACAAATAGTTCAAAATGTAGACAACAGTTAGAAGAACATCCCCAAAAATAATATTGGAAGCTTTGCTTGCGCCATTATTGATAGAACTATTTCCAATAAGGTATAAGTCATCATTTCTGCAATACCATTTTGTTGTGGTGTACTAGGAATCGTTAATTTCCTGTGTATCTCTTTTCGCTCACATAGTCCCTCAAATTCTTTAGACAAGTACTCATGACCCCGATTAGTTCGTAGAATTTTTTTTTTCTTAATTCTTAACCTTAGCCACAAAGTGCTTGAAGCAGTTCAATGTTTCAAATTGATAGGAGATCAGATAAACATAACGGAAATGCAAGTAGTCTTCTATATAGGTGAGAAAATAAAACGAGTTATAGTGTACTTTCACATTTATAGGTCCACAAATATTAGATTGATTAGCTCTAAAGGTAAAGACGCCCTAGGAGACTTTCCAAAAAGCTTCCTACAAGCCTTCCCAACCAAACAAGGCTCACATACAGGTGCCAACTTCAAGCACTTTCTCCTGACTTCCATTACCCAATATAATGTATTGTTTGCCAGCTGGTATTCTTCTATAATCTATGAATCTAACTCAATCTCGAGTTATATGTTTGGTTGCTCCAATGTCTACAATCTATACATGGATTGAGTGAGCAACAAAAATATGTGAACAAATATAAGTAATAAGAGAGTTATGTTTAGTGGATACATTATTTGCCTCAGTGTACTCACAAGAAAAGTGTCCAACTTTCCATAATTATCCACTTCAATTTGGACAATTGTCTTCACTAGCACGCTTGCCTACGCTTGCCTCTGTAACGCTTTGCTACATTTTCACCCATTGACTCAAGACTATTTGCTGCTCCAGCAGATCTTTCATGTTGCTTGTGCTTAAGCCTGAATGTCTTGCACTTCTCAGCTTGGGCAACAAGAAGACTATTACGGTGCGCATCTATGTACTCTGCCTCTAACTCCAAATGACGAGATATATTAGCAAAATTCTTAATATTCTCATTGTGTGTCAAAATGAGCTCGAACTCCATTTGCTCTATGTTGACCCAGGCAAAAATTGTATCGCAGCGGTAACTTATTGTTCATCAGTAAAATTATTGCCAGCAGCCTTTAGATTAAGAATCAAGGCAGACATCAACCTCAAATGCTCAGTCATTCTATGTTTAGGGTCCATAATATATTACTCAAACCTCAAAGTGAGAGCACGAAGTTTAGTAGCTAATGTCATCCCATCGTCAGCTGGTTCTACATATCTTGGGCAATTGGGCAGTTTTCAAACTCTCTAATAAGATCATTGTGCATGCTGCTAAGCATGGTAAATCACGTGCACCAATCTTTATTTGCCCAAGCCTATAGGCTTACATATCACGATGATGTTAGGAAGTATTCCCTTCCTCAAATTGTATCATAAGGTGAGACAAATTTTCTTGACCTCTCCTTCATTAATTAGATATTGAATTTTATTATACTACATGTCATAGTTGGTCCCATCAAGCTTCTCTTCTTTAGTAAAGTCAACAACTACTTTCTTAGCAGTCATTATCACTACATTAATTGTGCAAGATTGCCATTAGCACACATTTAATTTTATTCCAAAATCTAACTAGACCTTGATATTCCTTCCTATATAGTAAGATCGAAAATTTGGCGAAAAACTAGTAATAATCTCTTACTTTATAAGTCAAAATACTGTATCTAATTAATTTTGAATAAAAGTTATAGAGGAGTCTTAAAAAAAACTCAAAACTCATGCACATGTAATTCATTTATCAAATATGAAATATCCATAATTATTGTACTAAATACATTGCATATAGGCTCTATCCCAAACCTCATTGGTAATTTGGTACATTATGTTAAGGTGACCTTAAAATATATTGATAGACATGAAACACATCCCTTTACATGGCTTTTATAATAAAATTATGTTCCAAATAAAACATTTCCAAGAAAATCTTACTTCAAATCTTCTAGGAAAAGAAAAAATAAAAAAGCAGGGATGCCACTAACATAAAATTTTAATTTTAAACATGAACATTTGTTCTTATGTTATTAATATAAACTATATATATATTAAAGATAAATAAATCTAATAGCATAATAAATTATAATATATATTATTTTTTATAAAGACAATTCTAAACATTTGGTCATATACACTCATATAAAAAGTGTATGTAACCATCATATTATCATTAACATATATGTAACCAAGCATATTATCACTAACATACATAATCAAATACTATATCACTATATGATATTATATATATATACACTAATACTAATATTAAAGGGATGCTTGGAGAATAAGATAAGATAAGAATTTTATAAATAATCGTAAAATGGTTTGTTAATAGTAATAAGATGGGTTGTGAATAGTAGTGAGATAGTTTGAGTTAATTATTTTTTGGGTTTTAGAAATGAGAAAGAAAAAATTGAATAAAAAGTATTATAAAGTTAAAATATTATTAGAATATAATTTTTTTTTTTTGGAATTTAAAAAAGTTGATTTTTTTTAATTAAAAATTTAGAAAAGTTGTAATAATTAGTTTGAAAATATTTGTATTTGGGTAATGTTTGGGAAGTAAATAAGATGAGATGAAAATGATTTCTAAACATCCCCCTAATACTATTAATAATCCATTATATATAAATAACTATATTATTAATAGTTATACTAATACTATATCACTATATAATCCACTATATATCGCTATATCATTATAGGATAATTATACTAACTACTAATTCATTAATATTATACTAAAATCGAAAAAATAGGACCGAAACCGATAAAATTAGAAGTACCGATTCTCTGTGGTATGCTATTATTGTGTTGATCCTTCTCTGAATTAGTCTTGACACCATTACTCGTAGCTACCATTATTGTTGTAAAAACTGGTTCTGATTTGTCCATTGATTTGTTTTGTATTTCCTGAGTCAACATGGGTGGTGCATTCAGACCATGTTTTCCTATTATGCTGTCATGTGTCTTCATTTGTTAAAGTCTTCACAATTATCTCCCTTCCTTTTGCCACTAAGCCTTCACCAGCTTAGTTGAGTCTCTTTTTAAGTCTGCCGTGCCCTTCAGACATCCCAGACTTAGTTATGCTTGCAATCTTCGGACCGGACCGGTTCATTATATATATATATATATCTTAATTTGTTATGTTCTATAAAATATTTTTTATATGATATATAATTTATATATATAATATATATAATTATATATAAAATAATTTTGTATTATATGATAAATTACTGATTCATATAACATTAAATTTTAAAATCTTATATCACTATAGTCTATTGTATTAATAGTTATACTGATATTATATCACTGTATATTATAATATACTATAATATATCACTATATTATATATTATAATATAGATGCAATGAAACTTTACCAAATTTAAGGGACATATTTATGACATTATAATGAATGTTTTCATATAGATAATTTTATCTAAAACATATCATACTGTAGCCTCTGATGAAAAACTTGAAACATAACAATCATGACATATCATCAATTACATGCTTTTAAATCCATTCCAAAGCATCAAATAACATGTAATCATGTTTATGGGGGCAAAAACAAGCAGCATAAGCTTGGGTACCAATGTTAAATAAGATTAATTCGAATTATCTCAAGAAATGAAATTCTCACAAGCCCTTATCTTTGCTCGTCTTATAGCCCATATTACTTTGTTGTTATTGTACCTCTATGTCACTTAGAAGGTTACTAGAGTTTCTTAAATAATTTTACTTTTTAAGATCAAGAGTTGATCATGATGATTACTCTAGAAACTTGTATAGAGAGAGAGGAGACCCAGCAAGAAATGAGAAGTGTTGAAAACTTGAAATACTAGGTGTCGAGAGAGAGCTGACGGGAAGGAGTAAGTACATGTTTGGGATTGTGGTGGGAAATATAACTTATAGTTTTAAGAGTTATAACTTATCATTTATAGTTTAAGTAATAAATTCAATTATTAAAAAGTTATTTACTGTTTGAAAACTAAACATATTACATTTATTTAGAAACAAATTTAAAAAAATACTTTTTGAGGTGAAAACGATGATCATTTGATTTTTTAAAGATTATGACAATATCCTTACAAGTTTAAAAATTGTACTTATTAGAAAGTTGTATAACTATTTTCACCTATTAACAGTTCTTATAAAATTTGAACTACATTTCAAATTATTTAGAAAATCATGTTTAAAGAAAAAATATTTTAATATTAAACACCCAAAAAACTAATTTTTTCATTAAAAAACTTTTAGGACTATTTAAATATGTTTTAAAACTACAATAGATGTGTAGTTTGACTTTTATCTTGAGTTACTGTTGTAACTTATTTTTTTATGGAATGAGATGATTTCTTTTTCCTAAAAAAAAAAAAAAAACCAAAAAAACAGAACCATAAATAAGGAGAGTTGCCTTCCAGAGCTTAAGGGTGAGATGGAAATTTTATTTTTTGTTTTAAATTTTAAAATATTATTTTTTAATTTTAAAATTTGAAAAAATTGAATTAGAATTTAAAAAAGTTAGATTGGGATTTAAAAAAGTTGAATTGTTTATTATATTTTGTATGAAAATTTAAAAAAGTATAATAATGAGATGAGATAAAGATAAAAAATCTCATCTTGTCTTTACCCCAAACCTATTTCCAGCCGGGGGAGGTTTTGGTCTTTTTACTGTACCAGAATGGCAGGTGTGTAAATTAAGGGCGAAGAGTAGATTTTTCCAAACCCTAAACCCTAATTTCTACTATAAAAAAGGGCCAAAACCCCAAACTGTGTCTCTCTCGCTCCGTTCTGGCTCCATTCTCTTTGTTCCCAAAGGACTCGCTGCAATGAGACCTCCTCGAGGTAGCTTTAGAAAACCCTTTCTTCTCTGTCGTCGTTTCTCTCTGCTTGGTTGCCGAGAAAGCTTGGGAAATATCTGAGATGGAATATTTAAGTTTTTCTTTCTAATTGGTGAACTGATAGACTTCGTTAGCCTAATATTATGGTTTCTTGCATTTTCTCTAATTTTTCAGCGATCATACACAGTATATTATTCTGTTTTGTTCATATTTTGTTTTGTTTGTATGAATATTTTATTATGTTTCGGTGAACCTAAACGGTTGATCAGTTGAAAGGACGGCATTGTTTAAAATGTTCCGAGCAATGATCAATCTAATATTTACGGGGGGAGATATTTCTTAAATTTGAATGTCAGCGCAATAGAGATTTAGGTGTTCACTATTTTTTGTTCTAAATCATATGTTTTTTTCCTATCAATCTTGACTTTCTTGTTTTGGAACTTGAAAATATCTGAACTTTGCACGACTTTTTGCATTTGACCGTCAACCCAATAGAGTTCTTATAAAATTAAATGCTGGATTTTGCCTTTTTAATTTTTTGTATTCGTGCAGGACGTGGTGGTGGTGGTGGATTCAGGGGCAGGGGTGAGGGAGGATTCAGGGGCAGAGGTGATGGAGGCAGAGGTAGAGGCAGAGGTGGTGGAGGGAGAGGCGGCGACAGAGGTAGTGCCATGAGAGGCCGTGGTGGCCGAGGCGCTGGTGGAAGAGGCCGGGGTGGAGGTCGAGGTGGGATGAAGGGTGGAAGTAAGGTTGTGGTTGAGCCTCATAGACATGAGGGAGTATTCATTGCTAAGGGTAAAGAAGATGCTATTGTTACTAAGAATTTGGTGCCTGGTGAAGCTGTTTACAATGAGAAAAGGATCTCTGTACAGGTCATTTTACAGGAATCATCTTCTTTACTTTAAATGTGCTTTTGGTTAATCAGTAATTTGTGGATCATCGAAATTCTATTCCGTTGCACTATGCCGTAACTTTCCTCGTTTTCAATGCACAAAGCATATTATTTTGATTTTTGCGTTTATATTAGTCAATGTTGACTCAGGATTCTTGCTCTGGCCTGGTGGCACTTCCCTCCTGGCCCCTAGATGGTATTGCTCATGGTCGGGATTCAGTCCCCCATAGCGGGGAATATTTCTCCTAGAAAATGCCTAGAAAAAAGGCTCCGGGTTTATTAAATTTGCTAGATTAAGTGGTGCTAGAAAAGAGAAGGTATTTCTATGATACCATCTTCGAGATTCCAGAAAAGTGGGAAAAATAATAAAATTATAAGGTGGTATTAATAATATGCTGGATGCAAGTTTGTTAATTTTTCTTCTGTACAGAGTAAATGTTTACCATATAATGCTAAACTCCTGGTTGTGTGCAACAAAGGTATTTTTTTTTTTCATTAGAGGTAGGTTTACCTTTTTTTTCTTCATAAGAAGTAGGAAATGTTTGTATAACCTGGTATTTTGGTTTTTTTTTTTTTTTTTTTTATTTTTTATGGAAACACTATCTTGCAGCATGCATAGAACATCAGTTCTGGATAGAAAATTTAATTTTGTTAAATGTGATTGATCGACTGAATTGACAAATTCTTTTTTCTTCCAGAATGAAGATGGCACAAAAGTGGAATACAGAGTCTGGAACCCATTTCGGTCGAAGTTGGCTGCTGCCATTATTGGTGGTGTTGATGAGATTTGGATTGTGAGTTTCTCCATTTTTAAATTCGTTTCAATTTTGTGTTTCATATTTTTGTTATATGATTATATATTATAAATCTATGCATAACCATTTTTTATGTTTGTGTTTTAATAAACTTGAAGAAACCTGGTGCTCGGGTCCTCTATCTTGGGGCTGCTTCAGGAACCACTGTCTCCCATGTGTCTGACATTGTTGGGCCTGTAAGTAGTCCGCATGAAATCATTGTTAGAAGCTTGTTTATATTTAAAAGAGTTGCATGAAATCCTCTCTTTCTACATGCAGACTGGAGTGGTTTATGCAGTGGAGTTTTCTCATAGAAGTGGTAGGGACCTGGTTAACATGGCAAAGAAACGCACTAATATTATCCCCATCATTGAAGATGCTAGGCATCCGTCCAAATATCGAATGCTAGTTGGCATGGTGGATGTAATATTTTCTGATGTTGCACAGCCTGATCAGGTTTGCTCTTTTAATATATTTCTTATTCAATTGGTCTTCTCACATTTAAAATGGTAGACACGGTGGAACCATTGCATTTGAAGTGGTCGCAACATCTATTTTCATTTGTGCATTTGAAATGCCTTGGGACATCTTGTAGCAAATTTTTTTTTGTACCTTGTCATCGAGTTCCTTTCTGCAAATCCTCTTAAATTACTTAACAAATTTACTCGAGTTTTTTGTGCTTTTAGGAAACATTTAGTTTTGTGGTTTAATGCAAAATTATTTTCTGAAGATGAAACTTATTTCACGTGTTTTATATTTTTAATTCGCTTGTTGATACTCCTGAATAATCCATGTAGTTAAGTTTCTTCCTTTTTGATAAATTTTTTGTTTCTTGTATAATAATTTGATGGTTTTTGAAACTCTTCAGTTGTTATATACACTTTGGATTTGGGATTTGTAAGCTTCATGTGTGTTTTTGTTTAATTAAGTGTTTTAATTTTTTACATTTTGTATCTCGTTAGTCGTTTTATATCTTGACCAGATGATGAGTTAACTCGGATTCCCCTTCAAGACATAATGGGTGATGCAAAAACGAGTTTCTGATGGTGTTATAAAGTCATTTCTTGTTTTATTGGCATTAATTGTATAATCTTTCAAGTATTATATCTTATTTGGAATAATGAGTATATATTGAGTTACTCGAGCTTCCTAATCCAAGGGGTTAGCCCAAGTGGGGAAGGCTTTTTGGTCTTGGGGTATTACTCCCTTCAAGGTCCAAGGTTTAACACCTCATGGGTGCAAACAATCATTTTGGGCCACACCCCCTGGTGAAAAGCCAGTGATTTAACCAATTTCGTGTAAGGAAACTTCTAAGGATGCGGTGCACTGGACCGGGGTTTATTCTGCAGGGGTGGGTCCGAAGGGCCCCTGCTTTGGAGAGGTTTCCCGATATAAAAAAAAAAGTGTTACTCGAGCTTCGCTTCAACATTTTATGGGTGATGTGGGCTTGAGTGTCAAATGCTCTAGACATAGTCCATTTAATTGACTACTGTTATCTACATTATTGCTTGTATACGATATGGCTATATACAACATTTAACATTCTATCCTGTTTTTTGTCTGATTGTTCTTGTTTATATATCTCACTTGTATCTTGATTTATTACCATGCGCAAACATGAACTTTTATTGCTACTTTTCCTAGCAGTTTTAAAACTTCTGTATCTTATTTCTGCATCTTTTGTTTCTGAATCTCTGATATTTTGAGTGCTTTTGGACTTCATTCTTCTCTTGTTGGATGGTGTTGTTAAATGGTTGTATAATTTCCATGTAACAACCATGTCTGTGCACTTTTTATATCTTTTAGCTTAAATGCCGAAAACCACAGTTGAAATCATGATTTGGGATCAGCATGAAGCTGACCATGTTTGGTCCTTCCATTAATTGGAGCTTTGACCCTTAAAATTTTTGGAGGATAACAGCTATTGAGTGTGAATCTTCAATAACTGAGTTGCATGCCCTTTTTAGAGTTTAAAAATGTTTTCAGTTTGTTTGTGTTACTTTGCCCCGTTCTTACTTCTTATGGGATTAACTTGTTTTCGTGGACATGGCTCTGGCCTACTAATTTTGCTGGGGCTGGTGTCTCCCATATTTTACTTAGATTGCTTTATTTGAATTTTGTTTTCGTTTCTCTATGAAACTTACAGGCAAGGATTCTAGCATTGAATGCATCATATTTTCTTAAAGTTGGAGGCCATTTTGTAATTTCTATCAAGGTTTGTACATAGTCTTATCTAGTTTTCTTCCTATGTCACTGTGCTTGTATCGATATATGAATTCCAATTTTTTTTCTCTCTTTATATTTTAAAGCGACTTTACTTTTGATTCAGTAGAAATTTGCCTTTTGGTTTCCTGATGTTATCTCTGCTTGAATATTTTAGGCCAACTGCATAGATTCTACACAACCTGCCGAGGCCGTATTCCAGAGTGAAGTGAACAGGCTAAAGCAGGATCAGTTCAAGCCATTTGAACAAGTTACGCTTGAACCTTATGAGCGTGACCACGCTTGTGTGGTTGGGGCCTATCGTGCCCCAAAGAAATCCAAAATTGCTGCCTAGAGATGTGGGGGGCATCGGTAGCCTTGTAACTGATTGATTAGTTTAGAAATTTGTGTCGAAGACATTGTTATGGATGTTTTCTATCTGTCTTTTTTATTATTTGTTGTTTGATTTTGTGGATTATTATTTTATCTTCTAATCATTTCTAAGCACATTTAAAGCCAATCTCTCAGTCGGGACATCCTCAAGAACTTAATTGGGTTCCTTTCGTTTGCCTGATGCTCGTTTTGATTTAGAGAGTTTCATCTCATCTTATTTCATCATTACATTTTTTTAAATTCTTACAGAAAATATAATAAATAATTTAACTTTTTTAAATGTTAATTTATTTATTTTTAATTTTAAAATATTAATAATATTAAAAAAATAATATTTTATTTAATTCTCAATTTTTATTTAAAATATCTCATTTTACTGTTCAGACCAGCCGAGTCTGCGCGATGCATAAATCGGTGGAGTTCCATGCCTTAGGATCCGGTTTTGACCAGGGCATGTCATGTGTACATGCCCAAGACAATGGGCTGATTTGTGCCTTTGGGCTGTCATGATTTGGTCCATTGTTCATACAGTTGGTCTATGTAACATGTATATTTACCAACAAATAAAAAGAGCAGGTCTTGTTGACGTGAACTAATCATTCAAAATCACGTATTTAGGAAAAGGTTGGAACACCAGCTTTATTCCTTTGTTAATCTCTGTTCGCAAAAATATTTGTGAATTTTAGAAACACAAAGGGTTTATAATGTCAGAAATGGGATTTGAAGTGAACCCACGCCCGCTCTTACGACCAGAAGTAGAGCACAAAGCCGTTTGTGCCTCTGAATACTTTCTTTCTTCATGTGTTGGATACCTATTGAGAGAAGAGAAACTACAACGCATGAATCCCCATCCTAAGACCTTACATGAAGGGCAACTTTCTCCTTGATTACATTCCAAAAAACTACCATATGATTATATTTATCATTGATCTTGTTAATGCCGAAAAATCGCACAACAGGCCAGAAAGAGAGAGAGTCTTTCTCGGCCTGCTGTGATGATTCAGACCTCGATCAGTGTGGTTTGGAGCCTCCGGTAATGGTCTGGTGTGGCTGTATGGTGTCTGTGTATGCATCCATGACAGTGAATGGAAAATATATGCAAGAAAAATAAAATAGATTGATAAATAGATTTACGTGGTTCGACATAATGCCTATGTTTACGGGTGTTTAGAAAAGAAAAATTCACTATAACATAAGTAATTTACAGGTTCTCATTTCTCACTATAAATGAAAATCGGAGATTTATTCGCTGGAGGATATATTCTCGCTAGAGCTTTCGTCTTGAGGTTGAAGAAGCTGAAGTCGAAGTCGAAGTCCCCTTTCTCGTCTAGTTTTGTTGTTTTTAAGATTTTACCTAGACCGTATCGGTATGTACCTCATGATTTTGTTGTTTATTTTTTTTTTACTATTTTTTTATACATTGGGGGAGGGGGGTCAGATCCATGATCTCCATATTGGAGATGTGGATCTTGTGCTATTAGGCCACAGGTTGGCTATCTCACGATTTTGTTGAATACAAGACAAAATAAGCCAAACAAAACTGTGCATTTGGTTGTTCTATTATTATTAATATTCTAACCTTTTGTCTTCTTTCTCCAAGATATAGTAGCTCTTTACGGAGGTTCCCACCATTCTACATGTTTTATGGGGGGTATTGGTTATTGTTTAGCACATTCATTGGCCGGCCTTTGGAGCCAATTTTCTATGTGTTTCATGGAATCTTACTTATATCCCGAGATGTGCATCTCCAACTACATTGTAAGAATCCTAGTTTTCTTCACTCAAAAAACAAGTAAAAGCCATTTTAAGACTTTAAGTAAACTTGAATCCACGAGAATGATTCTGAATCAATACAATACTAACGATTATAACAAAGCATATTATTGGGCTTAGCCGTACGAAGGGAACAAGGCTAATGCAGCACCACATGCCATTATGCACTTGAAACAAAGAAAAAGGTCAAAATAACCCTATATAAGATTAAGCAGCAGTCACCCTTCCTAATCAAAATCCGAAGTTGCCCCAATCAAAATTGTTCCCTTCATCATTAGTTACGGATAACTATGGCTCAAGAAATTGAAGAACAACATGTTGAGCCCCTCTCCTCTATTGGTCAGCCTTTAAGTGTGAAAAATTTCATATGGTCTGAGGAAGAATGGCCAGCAATAACTTACGATAACTTTGCAGATGGAGATGACATTCCCACTATAAGCTTTCGAGAGATTAAGAGCCAAAATTACGAGACTTTGTGCAAAGCCATGGTAGATGCTTGCACCAACTGGGGATTCTTCAGATTAGTAGACCATGGCGTTCCTTTAGAAACCATTGAGAAAGTGAAATTGCGCTGGAATGAGCTTTTCGATCTTCCCATGGAGCAGAAGTTGAAGGGTGCTAGATCGGCTTGCTTGCCATTGGGCTACTGTGCTACCAATCCTGATTACGGAAAAGATTTACCTTGGGCAGAGATATTGCAACTACTTCAGTCACCTCAACAGGTTGTTGCATTTGCATCAAAGGTTTTTGGTGATGAACATCAGCCATTTAGGTAACTTTCTTCTTATTCTGAAAAAGAAAATGGAAATGATATTTTATATGGTGAAATTGACCAACAAATTAAGCATTTTAACCTGTAATTTTAGTGAAAAAGCTCCTCCATTTTAGTGGTACTCGGATTCTACGATGACATGTCAACTTGGCCTTATTTGGATTCAGAGATCTCAAATCATTTCATCTAACCATTACAACTTTTTCAAATTTTCATATAAAATATAATAAATAATTTAAACTTTTTCAAATCTCAAAATAATAATAATATTAAAACATAATATTCTAATAATATTTTTTTTTAACTTTCAACTTTCATCTCAATTCACTATCCAAACCTCACCTAAAAGTATTGCTAATACAAACAATTTTAATTACTTATCATTTTTTGATTAGATTGAAGTACCACATCATCTATCCTCATGGAGTGACCATTCTTCATTTCTTCATGTTTAGTATTTTGAGCGCTCCTTTTATTTTTGCTGATATTTGTTCTTTACATTTCAGTGATGCGATGATTGAGTACATGCAGGAATTGGACAAACTAGGAATGACAATTTTTGAGATGCTAGCTCATGGACTAGGCCTCACGGATAACTTCTTCACACAGAACTTTGAAGAAAAGGATTCTACCA
Organism: Pterocarya stenoptera; assembly: GCA_003123785.1. NCBI lineage: Eukaryota > Viridiplantae > Streptophyta > Magnoliopsida > Fagales > Juglandaceae > Pterocarya > Pterocarya stenoptera. Next base: position 77,913 of record QEOT01123739.1, read on the forward strand.
TGATCAGGGTTCATAGATATCCACCGTGTCCCCTCCCTGAAAAGTGTCTAGGACTTGGGAGCCATTCAGACCCCCATACACTAACAATTTTGTTACAAGATGATGTGGGTGGTCTCCAAATCTTGAAGAGTGACAGTCAATGGATTGGAGTTCGTCCTATCCCGAATTCGTTTGTCATCAACGTTGGTGATACGTTGGAGGTAATCTCTCTCACTCTCTCTCTCTCTCTCTCTCTCTCTCTCCAAGTACACAGACAAAAACACTCTCAGTATGTGTTCAAACTGGAAAATTCTATATACCATACTAGCATCCCATTTTCATCCCACGAAGTAAGATCATGTGGCACATTTATCACCATTAAATGATTATTTATTACATGTTTTTTTATCATTTAATGATGATGAATGTGCCACATATTATTTAGTATGATCAAAATAGGATGACAGTTGGTGTATAGCATTATTTGTTCATATTTCAAAGGACACAAATTATCACTCTCACCAGCATGATGCGGAAAGTTCCATACTCAATTCTTGCTGTTGAAATTCTCCCTATTTCTATTTTCACTAGATAAGATATGGGTATTAAAATACAGAATTATTTATTGAACCTAATATCGAAGACCAACAAAAAATAACATTTAGGTTGATTTGATTCTCTTCAGCATTACCCACAGTCACCATATTGTTCTTTGCAGGCATGGACAAACGGGAGGCTAAAGAGTGTTGTACACAGGGCAGTTGTAAACAAGGAGAAGCAAAGGCTATCATCTGCATATTTTCTTTGCCCAACAAGTTCTGCCATCATTGCGTGCCCTCCTCAGCTCATGAACTCAGACACCAACCCCAGAAAGTATAGTCCTTTCACATGGGGAGATTTCAGGAAGCAACTTCTAGTTCAAAAGAGGGTGCTAGGCAAAACGGCCCTCAAGAGATATCTAATATAAAAGTGCAAGGACTACGTAGAATGCTTGGCAGGCCAATTTCTTACGTAGTTTTTTTAATCATCTATCCTTGGATTTAATTGGCATATTTTCCCTTTTAATAAAATGGAGGTCTTCACTTCAGTTCATCAGAGAGAGGCTACTTGTGTAACGTACCTACTTTTATGAGTGAGGGAGAAAAGTTTTCTTCAAATATATACGCTCCACTACAACATATTTGAGATTTTGTGTCAGTTTAGAATTTCTGATGGCCATGAAACTGTCACTAAATCACAAAACAACAATTGGAGTTTTCGGTTCTACACTTCGTCTAAAAACAGAAATTTTTCTTTAACTAGCTTTGATCAATCTCTTGATCCATGGCTTAAAAAGTTGAGATCTTCAAACTAAAACATCACATGGTTTAAAAATGTGTCCTAAAGAAGATCCAATCATTAAACTTAAAATCACATGGCTAAAAATCAATAAAACATGGATCTAACCCACAAAATCAAATTTTAGGCCTAACCGAAATCCTCTAGCATAGAAAAATCATATTTTTAAAACTAATACTAAATATCTTCAAACCAAAATCCTAACATGCATATAAAAGGCTTAGTATCATCAAATAAAAATATCAAAGCTTTTGGAGGAAGATTAAACCACGAAATATTCAAACTTTCTCAAAACAGAAACTGTTTTTCCACTTCCAATTTCTCAGTTTCTATATCTAAGAAAATCTTTCATCAAAATTTTTAATCATGCAACAAATCCACAATGAACATTCATAAGCACTTGTTAACAACATTGCATAAAATTTTCTAACCAAGATATGTCAATTAGTTTGGTAAAAAACTTCAAAATAAAACACACTCCCCAATTTAATGCCCAGAATGACCTCTCCATGGTTTGAACAACTTTTGACCAACCAAATCACCAATAAATGAAACAAATAAGATATCCATAGAAATTAAACTCAAAGACGAACAACTTTCATGAAGGATTAATTGGTATAAAATACCTACAAAGGGTCGAAAAGTGCCATGTAAAAAGACTCAAAAATCTGCCCGAGAGACATTTTTTGGATTTTTTTCCTCTAAGAACGGGGTGAAGAAGTGATAAAATTAAGTGAAATGTGTCTTGCATAACTTTAGACTTCTGGAGGGGGGAGGTATGGGCTTGAATGAACTTTGATTGGAGGTGCGTATGTCTTATAAAGCCAAAAATGGAGAGGGGCAAGGACTGCCTGCTACTACCATGAGGTATGGAGGGTGTTGAGGTGGATTTCCCCTCTCCTATCAAGGCACTATTGGGTGCAGCCAATGGCAGTAGATGGCCTGCCATGTAGGGGAGGAAACTTCTTCAAGAAGTTTTGCACTGTAAAATCTTAAATATTCACACAAACATAATCGTGCAATTTGTTTATTGAAATTCAATCCCGAAGTGCCCCGAAATAAGCAAAACGTATTTTCAAACAAGCGTTTTGTCTAAAAATTGAAAATGGGATAATTGGGTCATAAAATCCTAAATAATCAACTGAGTCTAATGACGTAGATTATAACTCAATCTGACACTTCTGACTACATCACATAAATAAAATTGCATTTCTGGCATCATAATGAGTGATAACTCAGGCTATGCTGACAGACTAAAACCTACGTGATTAGTTGATTCGTGAAAACTTATGGTGTTTTCACAAGGTTCCTGAAGACTATAGAAATTTCACCATTAAATTTCTAACGGGCTGTTACATTGAATGTGTTTGATTTTTTTCATTGAATCAGAATCTATGTGAATATTTACATCTCTGTGTGAATATTGTGTACCGTGCTTCAACCTTCATGAGGCGGGAGGGAGTTCCCCGTGTCCATTCTTGCAAGACATCGCCACGAGCTTCAAATGGGTAAAGGGATTCCCTATGAATGATTGAGGTGGGGCAATATCATGTTTGGCCACACCTAATAGTCGGGATGTAGAATCTCTCGGTGTATGATGTGTTGGTTTCTTCGAGTTGGGTGGCTAGGTAGACATTCTCTAGTGCAACATGTTGTCTCTGTGTGAGAGTTGACCTGCATTGGGGTATAGGTGAGTTGGCTTGCACAAGGTCGATCGGGTAGAAGGGATTACCTCGATGTCAAGCGGTGAAGCAACTCATCCCCTGTTTGCCCATTAGCTAACAAAATGTTTATGTAACGAACATCTATGTGATGAATCTCTATGTGATGGCGGTTGTACCAAGTGAAACCAATATGATTTTATGGATTTGACCTAATGGAGCGAAGGGTGATTCCTTGCCTAAGTAGTACTCATGCCTTAAAATGCTTTGCATCAGAGGGCAACTCCTTAGAGTGTGATTTCTCGTCATACTTATATGTGTGTGTGTGTGTGTGTGTTTAACTAAGAGGGTGATTCCTCGCCATATTTATGGACTCATGTGTCTCTGCCCTTGAGGGTGATTCTTTGCCAAGGAATCTAAGCAAGTTCCCCTCACTATTTACATAAACCGTTCATTGCATCTTTAGGAGCATTATCTTTCATTAACAGTTTTTGTCATGGATGCCTAACCTACCTATGGTTTCATTCTCGAAACTATACACTTTGGTGTAAAGTTAGGATCAAAAGTGATGCCCAAGGAGGAAGAGTCGACCCCGCTCAAACCCTGAAGACGGAGGTCTGTCTCTGTCGTAGGTGCCATGCACTATTTTGAGTTGTACTTAGCCTTTGGAAAAGGGGTGACCACTGTATTCAGTCTACCACTGTAACACCCCGCCTAAAATGCCCTTAGGCCTTGACCTTAGTAGCCTTAATTCTAGTTATTAGGAGTTGAGCTATTTGAGAATAAGAACGTTTTGGATACTTGATTTGGCAAAAAGGACATATACTTTGGGTTTAGTAGAATTATTAGAAGATTTTAGTGTAATATTGATTTTTGAGGAAAATGAAATTCTTGGAGGTTGATTGGAGAATTTTTAGTGATTTATTAATTTTGAGGATAAGAAGCCAAGAGGCCCATAAGGGAATGACACATGGCACATTGGATGGTTGTCACAATAATGGACTAAGCAATTTGGGTAAAATTCTTGATGGACTCAGGAAGACCCAAGAGATTGGTTTATTAAGGGCCCAAGCTTTTTGGGTATAAAGGTTTAGAGAGACACTAAGGCATTAGGCCTAACTTGATGGACACTAGGGCTAACTTGATGGACATAAGACTTTAGGCCTCTAATACACCAAGGATGCGATGGGCGAAGGTTAAGATGGTAAAAAGACCATAGACCCAACTTGGGAGATATAAAGTTTTAAGCCTTTCTTGGAGGACTCTAGAAAATAAGCTCAATGAAAAGGACATAAGACTATTGGGCCTAACTTAGTAAGAGTGGAGGTATTAGGCTCTTAATTATGGGTTAATTACTACTTACATTAAGGTTGATAGTGGAATTAGCATTAATCATGATACTTATTGTTAATGAGCTAAGGATTAGAGAGGTAAGCCTATTAGTAATTTTTTTAGTGAGGCTATTTAGGACTTTAGAGCATTCATGGTCCAAGCCCAAGAAAACTTTGAATCAAGCCTTAAGGAATTCAAGACTAGTTATGGCCCAACTATAAGGAAGGCATAAGGCCTTTTGGCCAAACTTGGTATAGAATGGACCCATGGCCCAATTAGGCCAAGTCAAACCTTTTCAAGCCCATCTTAGTTGATATTGAGGTTTTCTTTTCAACCCTAAAAATCTGGTAATGGGGCCCCTCTAATTCTAGCCCAAGAAGCCCTTAAGCCTTGAACTCCTACACTTGGCTCTTTTAAAGCCCACAAGGCCCAAAGCCATGATTGGGTTTATTTCATCATTCAAGACCAAAAGTCTAAAACACCATACCATTGGTTTCCTTATGCCCAAATCATACTCAAAGTACCCAAATTCAGTTTTGAAAATTGGCTAAGGTCATTAACCTTCATGCTTGAGTTTAGTGCACTTTAAGCCATGCTTTGGAGCTTAATTGTGCTTAATCTTTTCTTTAACTTTTTAATTCAAATTTTCTTGAATTAAAAATCCCTTAAACCTTGATTAATACCATATTAATGACCTAGCTAAACCAACCCATATGCCATTATGAAAAATTTCATAACAAGCCCAAACCATGCTTCAATCGGTTTTGTGCATTGCCCTTTGTAATGCTTGGACTGTTTTGCCCATGGGCCCAACATTTTTGTGGTTTGTCCTCAAGGGTAATATGGTCCTTAAACATCTCATGAGACCCTCCCAAATTCAGTTTGAGCCTTGGACGAAATTACTTGCACAAACCAATTCCTTGAACCAAACCGGATGCACCTTGGTCTAGTTTGTGTAGGAACCGTTTGGATTGAATTTGAACCAGCCTTCTGCCATGGTTTGCACCACCAACCCACGCCACCTCCTTCTCCACCCAATCCCCAAGAAGTTTCATGAACATCATGAAGGATTTTGACTCATTTTTGTTGCCCAAAAACATCCAAAACCGAACTGATTTTCTGCCATCACAAAACCACCTCCATCCACCTGTTTTCAAGGGTTGTTTGATGGTTTTTCTGCCACCCAAATGATGCCCCACGACCATAATTGCCTTCTAAGATCAATGTAGCAACTGTGGAGAGGTAATCATGGTGGTTTTAGGCCACTATTGCCCCTGCACAAGCTGACCTAAGCTCATGCAAGCAAATCTGGAAATTTTCCAGATTTGAGCACCTCCCACTTCACCCAATCACCAAGCACCCAAGCCAACGCCCCTCACCCCTTGGCCTCCTATAAATACTTCCCTACCCTTCTCATTTCACTCANCATCAACTAGGATGCATGCCACGGGTTGGGACTAGTTGGACAAGTTCCACTTTGAATTTTGAAAATCCAAGTGAATAGATAGTTTTAGAATGCCAAAAATATGAAGTCCATGAAATTTGATTTAATTTGGAGTTCGTTTGCAATTAGTGAAAATTTAGGGCTTAAATGTCGATTTTTGAAAGTCTAGGGGTATTCTTGTAAATACCCAATTTTTGAAGCCTTTTATTTTGAACCTGTCCATAAGAGTATTAAACCTAACTTAGTATACACATGATTTACGCAGCTACGAAGCTAATTTCAAATTTCACCAGAAGTTTGTAAGTTGACCTCTAACTTACACTTTGATGGATTATTTATGAATTATTGATAAATGCTCATTTGATA
>QEOT01123740.1:0-33715 GCA_003123785.1 Pterocarya stenoptera
GCCAGACTATGATGATTTGGCTGCCAGGTTTGCGGCCCTTAAGGGTAGGTAAAGGGGATTGAACGTGCAGATTCTCTTTATCAGCGCGAGTTCAACCATTCTAAACTTGCCGCATTTGTTTCCCATCGTGCTTCTGGTGCTGGCATAGAAGAAAAGTAGCATGGCTACTATACTCTTCATAATTGGATCACCGTACAAGCTTGGCTTTGTTGTTGCATTTACTGATTATAGCTCTAGTGTATGGCTAGGATTGCTGTTTTCTGAAGTGGATGGATGGACAATTGCATCTATAGGTCATATATTTTAATACAGGTCCTGACCTATTATTGGTTGTGAGAGTTGTAACAATGCTGTGTAGCTTCAAATACTAGAGATTTTATTATGTTTCGATAGAGGTTGGGGATTGAGATTGCCTACATTGAAAAATAGTTGCTTTGTACACAAAAAAGAAAAAAAAAAAGAAAGATGCTAGAGTTCCACTGTCAAAGATGAAGACTTGTTTCATGGTTAACTAATTATAATTTCAGTTTCGTTTGAGCTACATTTTTAGTTGCTTTATTCTGGGTAAATTTTCAATCTTTCGATCTTGTATTAAGTACTATAAAGCTAATTGCTAATACCAAATTGGCCTTAAATTTCAGAAAATCCTAGTTAGAGCATTAGCATTGATCTATGCATATGCATATGTAAAATCACCTCTTTTGCATATCCATTTTACCATTCAAGCAAAACTTTCATATTGGCTTATGCATATTTGAGACAAAATAATAATAAAATATTTTTTATTATTATTATTTTTTTCTAAAATCAATTTTATTTATTTATTTATATATTTTGTAATTAGCATTCACCACATACATTTGACATTAATAATACAAATACAATAATAAAAAATATAATTTTTTTATATGTTATATTAAAAATATAATAAAATGAAAAAAAAATGTTATAATAATAAATGAATGTGCAATGGAGGTTTGTTATATTGTTGAGGGAGGGAGAAGAGGAAAGGATTGTGAGAGAGAGAGTGAGAGAAGAGAAATAATTAGTAAAATAATATTTGAAGAGGGAATAGTTGCTCTCCAAATTTCGATAAATACTGTTTATAATTAGTTAAATATTTAGATATACATAAGCTAATGTAAAGAAATTTATATTCATATTATACAAATATGACTTTGCATATACATATGCATAGATTAATGTGGATGCTTAGCCAAGCAAAAAAGCATTTAGACATTCCCCATAATCCCAACGTCCGATACCCCTTTTGAAGATTCACTTTCACTGTCCACTGTCAAAGGTTAAACACTGTTGCCCCAAGATAAACAAATTATGAAAGATTCTTTTATAACATTATATGATGTCTTAGGTCAATTATAATTTTTTATATTATATCTTACGTGATATATTCATTTAGTATATTTGGTTAAGATATCTAAAATTTTATATACGCACTCTCATTTCGCTAACTTGAAGTGATATTGTTTATCAATTTTTCATTTTTTTTTTAAAAAAAGACGATCTAAATAATAAAAGTATTATATTTTATTTATAAAAATTCTATTTGCAGTCCTGAGTGGGAGATTGCGTATGCAGTCCCATTGATGAATAGAGATAAAAGGAGAAAAAAAATAATCATTCTAAAAAGGATATTATTGTAATTTTATTTTTTATTTTATTTTTAAACATAACTGTATGGACTTGCATGAGCAGTCTCTATTTGAAGACTGTATATAAACTAATTCTTTTATTTAATATAAGAAAGGTGAGATGAGAATGTGATATGTTACATTAATATTTTTTAACATTTGAGTGTTTGTTTTGCAACTAAGTCTGAAAACAAACAAAAAAGTAAATTCATAACTAACGTAAGTTTATATGATATATTATATTTATTTTATAATAAAAATAATTTTATAATTTAACATAACATATCAAGTCACCAGATAGTAACTTTACTTTTTATAAATTTTTTAATGGCTAAAACATTTCTCTTAAAAAATTATACCAATCATTCGTCAGGGATCTTTTTGCTTTGCAAAAAGACTGGTTACTCGCTTTAATCCCCCATAGTGCAAATACAAGTGCGCACGAATTGGCAACTGGATCGCGTCGTTACCCCAAAGTTGCATTCCGGTGAGCTTATCTCACACGCCATCTTCTCCCACAGGAAAAAGACCTCACCCTTCACTAATTTATAATATTGCAAGTAGCGCAGGAAAATATTACTTATTAAGTTTGGATGAATTGAGATGAAATGAGATAAGATATTAAATAAAATATTATTAAAATATTATTTTTTAATATTATTATTATTTTAAGATTTAAAGAGTTAAATTATTTATTATATTTTGTATAAAAATTTTAAAAAAATTATAATGATGAAAAGAGATAAAATGTTTTTTTATATACAAACCTAACCTTAAGTCTATGGATTTGTCCTCTTAAAGTTACTGCTTAGATCTTTTAATTTTTTTTCTTAATGATTAAGAAAGTAAATATTAACAAAGTTGTATTTTTTTTTTGGGTTAAGGATATTTAAAAATTATTAAAAAGAAAATAAAAAAAGTACAATAATTTGCAATAATAGTAACTTTAAGGGAGGCAAATCCAAGTAGCAGCAGTCTTATTTATATTTGCCAAGAAAAAAAAAAAAAAAAAAATTCTGACACCCGCCGTGCTCTTTTTGCCTACTTTTGATAAGGACGAGTCTTCTTGTTACCCTTTTGATGATCATAATTCATAGGGCACCATCTGAGCTGACAATACCACCTTCGTCCCTTGGCGAGATCCCTGACTTTATCTTTTAGATTAAATTTGGAGGTGAGATGAAAATTTTATATTTTATTTTAAAATTAAAATAATTATTTTTTAATTTTGAGATATGAAAAAATTGAATTGAAATTTAAAAATTTTTTATTAGAATTTGAAAAAAATTGAATTGTTTATTATATTTTATATGAAAATTTGAAAAAGTTATAATGATGAGATAAAATAAGATGAAAATTTTGTATGAGATATGTTTTCCAAACCTATCCTAAAGTTCTCCACCTTAGAGCATCCACATTCTATCCCCTATATCACTATTATCTTTAAATTATAAGAGAGAGGAAAAAACTCAAAAACTCTCTCCAATTTCATTCCCTATTTTAAGATTTTGTTTTAGGGAATGAACAATAGTTTCCTATATATAGGGAATTACTGTTCACCCTTAAATCATATTTTATTAATATTTTATTCTAATAAATAAAATAAATTATTCTTCAAATCATTTACACTTTTTCTTATACTCATATTTATTATAGTTTTAAATAATAATTTTAAAAATAATTTAAATAATTACTAAAATATTAAAAAATTAATTTTAAAAATATTATCATACCTATAAAAAAATAATTTAAATTTTTGTTTAAAATATTCACTAGAGTAATAGTTCAAAATATAAGAAAATATTGAGTATTTAAGTTTGTAAATGGAAGTGAGAGAAAAAAGTAATAAAAAAAAAATAGAAAAATATTATTTTAATAGACTAGAAAAAGGATAGGGAATGAGATGTAAAAGGTTTTTTAAAAATGCCTAAAATTATAGAGTGTCCTTTCTAGCTAAAATTTAAGGAAAATTTTAGAAAACTCAATGTGAATGCTCTTAGTGGCCTGCTTAAGGTACTGTTCATTGGCTAACAAAGAGGAGGAAATACCGTAGTAGTAGTAAATGATTCAATTCACATATTCCATGGACAACTTTTGGGACACTCATGGCAGGTATTTCTCATTGTTCAAGTACTTTGAGTCCCTCCCCGGCTTATGTGTCTGCACTACTTATTGCAAAATCGATTCCCAGGTCATTTGTATGCACGGCTTAATAGTTATATTGCATACAATTAAGTAATCAAATTTTGCAGAGGGGGCCTTCAAGTTTTGTTTTTACAGAACGCTTTCTTTGTTAGGAGAGAGTTTGTTGAGAAGTTAAGACAATCTCCGCCACAAAGAAATTTGTGTGTGGGGAAGCCCCAGAGTTTTTGTGTAGTTTGGCTAATAGTCTGGATTTTTTCCATGTATTAATAAGTCACAGTTACAACTTCCGTTCATTAATGAAATGAGTCTGTTTCCATTATATATATAAAAAAAAAGTAATCAAATTTTGCTCTTTACCTATCACTCTTCTTACTTCAGTGTTTATTCACTTTGTATTCAATAATCATTGTCTCGGCCATACAGAGTTATGCAAGATGTCTGAAAGTGTCGCAAATTGTTTTCTAATGAGATCTTAAAATGTACATAGAACAAATGTTCTTACAGCATGTTTGTGAAGCTTGCATGTCAGTCTGCACCTTTGATTAGCCACAATGAATTTCCATCTGATTGAGTGGTGATGTCCTTAAAAGTGATCAAGGAAAACCTGCTATAAGATGGGAGCTGGCAAAATAAGGGAAACAAAATATTTCTTCCTGTCAATATAAATTGTTTTGAGATATTCTATATATAAGCACTAACTAAATACATCACCCGCAGGTAAGGTAGCTCGATCACTGACGGATCAAAATAATGAAGGAGATCTGGACCATCACTTTGACTTCATGTTTTCAAATAATAAATAAAAATGGTGACTGCACAATAACTAATGGTAAGTTAGCAAGATTGCAAGCATTACATACAGTTGCAGAGGATGTATGGGCGTCATGCAGAGCAGCAAAACAGTCTTCTTCCACTTTCTTGTGATCTGCCCTGTAACTTCATCCCAGTTGTACGTGAAGGGTTAGCTTTCGCCAGTCTCTTTGCTGCAAAATAGCTCATCTTTATAAGCACGAAAAAGTTCTGGGTAAAACAGAGAACCAAATTTAGTTAACAGTTGGTTGATGTCACCATACATGGATAAATGGCAGGGCCATATTAAAAAAAATTGTCACCAAAGGATGAAGCCACCATTGGACATAAACAATCCAATTAAGAAGTTGTTTTGAAGCCATAAGTGACCTCGCCCACCCCCCCGGCACGTTTTAGGATTCTTATTTCTTGAATTTTTTTCCCTTACAGGGTCAAATATTAGGAATGCCATAAATTTGAAGCTTGAGTCAACCCTCGATCTTAAACAGAAAAAAGTAGCTCAAGTTACCTATCTCATAGAAGAGCTCATTCACATTCTGTGCAGTTTTTGCAGATGTTTCAACAAAAACCAAGCCATTTTCTTTAGCATACTGATCACCATCCTGCAACCATTATTACAGAGGATTGAAAAATTTTGTTTTTGGCAATTGCATCAAGCAATGGACACATTTGCAATAATGATCATCACAACCAACATATAACCTGCTTGAACAATTAACACATTCTCTCCTCGTCAAATTACAAATGTCAATGTGCCATTGAGTACAATCAACTACAAACAGTATCAAGGTGCAACAATGTGCCATTGAGTACACTCAACTACAAACAGTATAAAGGTAAGAATATTGGACTGTAACAGTGTAGCTACCTCTTTTCTTTGGTTCAATGGTTGTCTGCTATAGTTTTAAAGGGCGGGGATATTCATGAGTTTTTGCTTTCTTTTCAGCTTTCTAGAATGTAATTAGGTGTCTCTTTTGTATACTTCCTATGTACATAGGCTTTGCCTAGTTTCATTCGATCAATAAAGTTTCCTACTTATCAAAAAAAAAAAAAAAAAACAGTGTTGCTACCTCAGCTGGCACTTTCCTCTTCCCTTCCAAGTCAGCCTTGTTGGCAGCCAAGAACATTATCAAATTTGGATTTCCTGATTTGGTAAAAAAAGAAAGCAGATTAGCTGTTGAACTAAATTCACTTGAATAATCAGTTTATGTACATAAGTGGTCATAATATCAAGTTGAAGGATCCAGCCAATAGATGACCTTAAGTTTGATTTCTACATTAATTCTGTTTATGGTTTTCATTAAATCCTCTATAACTCGGTCAATTTAAGGGGTGGTCCAACATATAAAAGCCTTCAGATGGAATTTTTTCAGAACTGATAAATACTGTCAAATTGAACCCAAAGGGTCATAACAATAGTGGCAAGTCTTTTTCCATGACCCCACCCTCCACTCATTTTGTAAGTTGAAGAGGTTTCATTTGAGCTATAATTCAATGGCTATAATGAAAAATTATATAATAACAAAAATTTATCTTTAAGGTATCACCGAAGCAAAATTGGCCCCTGCATATTGTGAATACAGCAAAACATGCAGTGACCCGATTGTAAAATAGAGGCTACTATGGTTCCACAATAGAAGAAAATATAGAAGGTATAAAGTAACACATATAATCTCACTCAAAAAGGAAAGCAATCCCAGACAATTTATTGTAAAGGAAACCACCCATGGATATGGGCATGCATACATCCCATCTGGGTGCCACAGGGGCCTCACAAAATGGATAGTCCGGATCAGTGCATCTCAAGAAGGTTAAACACTTCCATTGCAGGTGATTCGGTCCTACTTCGAAGTATTACAGCTTGCAAATTTCATACACAGATTGATGATGGAGACATTGATTGAAGAAGCAATAGAAAAAAAGAAGATTATACAGGTATAGTTTTAATCTCGGCTTGTATGTGTTGAATTCATTATTTTCTGTCAATTACCTTGTCTTTGCAATTCCTGAACCCACTTTTTGGCTCGTACAAATGAATCCTAAAAAATAAGCACATGCATTTAAAGAGTCAGATAGATCCCTAGTTTCAGATTACATAACTTTGACAAGTTCCTTTTTTTCCTAAGAAAGAAAATTTAATTTGATATACAATCCAAGGCACAAAGTAACAAAAGAAGGGGGTGGGGACCCCAATACACATCCCCCAAAAAAAAACGTTGCAGGTAAAATGAGAACCAACTGAAAAAAAGTTCTTAATGAAAATTTTTGTCACTCTTACTACTTAAAAAAAGCATTCACAAAATCACAGATAGATCTCAAGATTATAATCAACGTGGGTAACTTCAAGAGAGGACACACAGGGCGATCTGAACACCACAATGTTCAAAGAAATGCACACAAACACTAGAGAGAATTAAGGTAATTGGCTACTAAAGCTTAGAATTGACATTCCAATACCTGCTTAAGTTTAGATCACTACAAACGATATTAGTCGGACACAAGAATGAGTATGTGAGAGGCTAAAAATAAAGCTAATTCTAGATGAAATTAACATGTGAAAAGCTAGTAATATGCTTAGTAGATTCTTGTAAAATAGCTACCATGCTTGTAATGTCATAAACCACAACAGCTGCTGCTGCACCACGATAGTACATAGGAGCCAAACTATGATATCTCTCCTGTCCTGCTGTATCCCATATATCAAATTTTATAGTGGCCTCATTTAGTGACAAGACCTGTGTGAAGAAGGCCGCTCCAATGGTTGATTCCTGCATCTTATACTCATGTTAGAGGTTGTACACTATCATGATTTTGAGGAAGGAAAAAGAGAGTGCAGATAAATAGTAACAAAACAGAAAAGGAACCTGGTACTCAGAAAATTGGCCTTTGACAAATCTCAACACCAAACTTGTTTTTCCGGCTCCCATGTCCCCAAGAAATACCTAGGATAAAAGCTTGATAAAATCAAAAACAACAAAAACTCTCTCTTTCGCTAATGATCCATAACCACTACCATCAATTTCGAAATTCTTATATGTAAGACAACTAATGGCTAATTCAAAATCTTTCTTGCATTTTCGGTGGATAAGCTGGGATCAAACCCTCCACGCCACAATACGATTTTAACAATCCATAAATCATATATCATTGGCAACCAAGCTCATGAAGTCCACATAATCTCGGGGCGAAGACCAAGAAACAAGAATGTCTCACAAGACGGATGTCCATTTTAGTGGCAATCATGCATAAAAGCTATCTACGATCGTAAAATCATACAGTTCCCTCCTTTCTTCACACAGCTACGTGTAGTAATTAAGGCATACGATTTGGCAAATAATTATGTTAATCAGCATCTACATATCTGTAACAGGTTGTGTAGTATGAAAAGTCCGTATTCGAAGGTACCCAAAGCAACAAATTTCGGATGCTACATATCAAAGTTGTTAAATTCGTGTCTCAAAAATCTTATCTATGTGAAATAAAATTAAAACCTTTTCATTGTTTGGGCGAATTCTAAGAAAAAAAGGAAGACATACCCACCAGCTTGGCTTGTACGTTCTTGTTGCCCGTCCTCGCCATTCTCAATCTAAAGTATAAAAACTCTTCAAGATTTTAACCAAAGGAGAAGCAGGGCTGCGCGCAGAGAAAGTTAAGAGTTTTGAAAGCGAAATCTGGGCGAGCGAAACACTTGTCACTGCTTTGGGAAAGATGTAGACGAGGAGGCAAAGGAGATGGAAATTGCTATTAGCGAAGAAGTGATCTTGATTCCACGAAAGCTTGGATCAGTCTAATTACACGTAGGAAATGGATTGGTAATAGAGGCCCGCGGGTTTAGAATGGGACTGGTAGTTTTGTCCGTTGACTGGTTGGTTTCTGATTTTTGTCCGTTTTTTATTTTTTTATTTGTCTGGTTCCTCAGTTCCCTCCCACTCTTTTTGTCTTCTTGTTGTGTTCACTTTGTGGCTCAGGCGGATTTAGCTTGGATCAAGATTCTCTTGGTTACAAATTTTACGTTTTTGAGATTTTGATCTCTTGATTCCAACACACTCTTATCTATTATGATTTTGAATTTATGAAACTTGTTTCTCTTCATTCGTATAATCTTTTTCTTATGAGGTTAGATAATCATGATCTGCATTTTCTTTGAATAAAGTCTTTCAGTTTCTCTAATCTAAAAATATTTTGATTTTCTCAATTTATGTTTTTTAAATGGGAAATTATTTTAATCGTACAAGTTCTAAATACTCATTTATGATATAATTTATTACTTAATTGTAGAAGTTAACTCTTGATGGATAAAGTTCCTTCGATACATTCTATGAAAGACTCGTGACATTGAAACAAAATTTATAAAGTTTTCATTGGCATACAAAATAAGAATGTAAGGGGAGGAAAGACCAAGGTGTTCAACCAGATTCTAGTACTGATCAAGATGCTAATATTTATATATATATGTATATATTTATATATATTTATATAAGAGACTTTCTTAAAAGATGTACAACACCTTAAGAATCTTGGGGTATTTGAAATGTTGAGTTGATTCTGAAATACTTTTTGAAAATAAAAAATAAGGAATAAGAAAGAAAAAGGGGAAAAAAAAAACTTTTAAAGATTTCTAGAAACTAATAGGGAAATTATATAAGGTTTGATGCATATATGTTTGGTTGAGAGAAATGTCGAGAATGTTTGAAAATTGATGACTTTTTTTAGATGAGATGTTTATGGGGTTTCATGGAGGTAGATGTGAAATTCTATATATATATATATATATACATACATATATGTTAAATTTTTTGTGTTGAAATTTGTAAAAGTAGATAAATAGAATTGAAAAGTTGTTTATATATAATTTTCTAAGAGCATTTTTATTTTAGTTATTGTAAAAGACTAAAAATTGTATCGATTTTTCATTTCCTAAAAAATCTTTTGATGCAAGCTTTTACGACAACCAACTCAGTGAATGTATACAATTGTATCAAATTGTCTAAGACTCTATTTGTAATCCTATACTTTCTCAGACTTTATTTTATGTAAACTTTGCCTAAAAAAAAACAGAAAGTAATACACTCCGCCACCACGAGAAGGAAGAGGCCGAAGGAAATTACTGTGAAACAGCTACTTGATCAACTGAGATGAACAAAGAACACCGTCGAATTAAAAAAGCTCGTGTAGAACAACAGTAAATACCGATCCGAAAGATATTAGTGCTTGATGCATTTGTTCTTACGCTGTAGATTATTATGCACCGACAACATCATCAACAATAAGACTACTAATTATAATAATGGTGACCATAATAACAAGGTTTTACCATTATTAATGTGGGCGGTGCCACTAATCCTTGCCATTGATTGTAAGCACTCTGCTTTTGAAACTAGTCAAAACTTTGACCCATTTGTTAGGGAAAAAAAAAATGATACTTGCCTCCAATTTGTGTGTTTTTGAAAACTTGATATCTATGAAAATAAGGATTCTAATACTATTTGGTCTATCGAAATCGATCTTTTTATTTTTATTTTTCCAAGGAACTCAAAGTCATAAATGAACTTTTTGTTAGACTTTTGATTTTCCAAGAAAATCATTTATCTTTCCTAAGGTGGTTCATTTCATCTATCAAACCTAGGTAATTATCCTTAATAAATAAAGTAGTTAACTCTTGTTATTTTTTGATGGATGAAATAATGAGGGTAGCTCAAAAGTTATAGGAGTAATAAGTAAGGGTCTCTAGTCTTACCTATATAAAGGGGCTTGTGTTTTCTATTAGACTCTCCCTATAAAGTTCTAAGACAAAAGACTAGAAGTCCCTTATGATCTACATAAAATCTCTACTTTCTTTTATAGGTTTTTCAGTTCTCAAACCCAAATGGCTGGAGGTAAAAGATCCTATAGATCTCTTTATTCTGTTAAGAAGTTTTACAGTTGGTATCAGAGATAAATCTTCAACTTTGTGTTTGAATTATTATCATTTCAATTTTGTTCATATAATGAGTCTTTAATGATTTCGGGGATGGGCTTGACATTCAGCTTTTAAGTTTTTGTTTTTGAATTCATATCGGGTGGTTATGTGCTCATAATTATATTAATAGATTTCAAATGCATGTTTTGACTTTGGGCTTAATTTCAAGCTTTTATACTATTGATGGGCCTTTGGGCTAATTTACAGTTAATAGGTTTTTAACTATTTTCGTACATGTCTAGTTGTATTCTTTTGAATAATGAAGGTAATATTACAACATCCTTTATTTAAAAGAATACATAAGTTTTAAGGATTTATCCATACAGGGAAATCTTTAATTTATGTGATTTAATTAGTATAAGAAAATGATTTTTGGTATTGACGATAAAATTTGTCTTTTGCCTACAGGTGTGGATAGTTTTATTTGTTAATATTTATAATAATTTGTCTTATAAATAAAGATAAGTAAATTTATGCTATTATGCAACTTTTTCCCACATGAAGGTTAAAATTACTTAAATTTATAGAATTAAAGTTTTTCTTGGTTTTTGAGTTGTTGTTCCATAATCCTTAACTGATGGTGTTTATTTTATTCTAATGCTTGATGACACTACTTATTCTGATTGGAAAGATTCGATTCATTTTACCTTGGGTATATGGACCTTGACCATGCACTCCGTGTGGAGCAACCACCTGCTGCCACGAATACAGATGCATAGGAAGTCATAAAAAATGGCTAATGGTGGGAGCAATCTAATCGCGTAAGTCTAATGCTCATAAAGTCTTGTATGAGTAAGAGAATTAGAGGTTCTATTGGTAACAGCGTTACAATTAAGAAATTAATGCAGGCAATTGAGGAACAGTTTGTTTACTCTGACAAGGCTTTAGCTAGCATTCTTATCAGACAATTCACTATTAAAGCTTTTGACAGTTCTAAGGGTATGCGTGTATATATTATGGAAATGAAAGACATTGTTTCTCAACTTAAGAGCTTAAAGATAGAATATCTAAGCCATTCTTGGTCCATTTCATCATTGACTCACTACCATCTGAATATGGGCTTTTCAAGATTTATAATAACACACATAAGGAAAATTGGTTAGTTACATATCTACTGACCATGTGTGTGCAAGACAAGGAAAGGATGAAGTATGATCGACCTGAAAGTGCAAATATGGTCATAAACGATAAAATTAAGACAGAGAAAGGCCAATGTGGACCTTAAAAGAAAAAGAAAAATAATGTGCTATCAAACTCCAATGGATCTAATGGCAAAAATGTGACTTTCTTCTTTTACAAGTAAGAGAGTCATGTAAAGAAGAGGTGCATCAAGTATAAAGAGTGACTTGAAAAGAAAGGTAATTTTATCTCTCTTATGTGTCATGAATCTTTTTTCATTGATGCTACTCAAAATTCATGGTGGATTAACTCCGGTTCTTCAATCCATATTGTGAATACATTTCAAAGTTTTCTCACCAGAAGGAAACCAACAACAAGTGAACTTTAGGTTTTCACTAGAAATAAATAGCGTTCACAAGTTGTTGTAGTTGGAGTTTTTAAAATGATTCTCAAATCGGGACATGTTTGAATTTAAATAATACATTTTATATTCTAGAATTTAGTAGAATTTTTTTTCCAAACTTATTATTATCAAAGGTTACAATTTCCTTTTTGAAAATACTATGAGTATTTTTAAGAATAAAATTCCTGTTGTTTCCGGAATTTTAGTTGATAACTTGTTTAAATTAGATATTCATCTTGATTTTGAGGAGAATTGTCTCTCCTTACATTCAATTGACATTAAGAGAAACATTTTGAATGGAAAATCTTCTCTACTATGGCATAAGAGATTGGGAGACATCTCTATAGAGAAAATGAAATGATTAGTAAAAGAAGGGGTCCTACAAGATTTCAATTTTATTGATTTCAAGAATTGTGTGGACTGCATAAAGGGTAAGCAGACCAACAATAATTCTAAAAGTTCAAGAAGGAGCTCAAGTATTCTTGAGATTGTATACACAGATATCTGTAGACCATTTCCTACTCCTTACTTGAATGGTCAGAGATATTTTATCTTATTTATTGACGACTATTCTAGGTATATGTATCTCTATCTTCTGAATAAGAAGGCTCAAGCATTAGATGCTTTCAAAAACTATAAAGTAGAAGTAGAAAATCAAAGTGAAAAGAAAATCAAGATCGTAAAATTTGATAGAGGAGGTAAATATTATGGTAAGTACACAAAACATGGACAAATGAAAGGTCCATTTGTAAATTTCCTTGAGGAGAAAGGCATTGTTTTCCCAATATTCAGTGCCTGGCACACCACAACAAAATGACATTGCAGAAAGAAAGAATCGTACACTAATGGATATGGTAAGGAGCATGATTAGTAAATCTAAGATGCAACTTTCCTTGTGGAGCGAAGCTTTTAAAATTGCAATGTATATATTGAATAGGGTTCCATCCAAGTCTGTCTCTAAAACACCTTTTGAGTTGTGGAAATGGTGAAAATTTAGCTTAAATCATATACACATGGGGTTATCCTACTGAAGTTAGGATTTATAATTCTAATATAAAAAAGTTAGATCTAAGGACAACTAGTGATTTATTTATTGGGTATCCAAGTAATTCTAAAGAATATAGATTTTATTGTCTCAGTCATAGCCTTAGAATTGTCGAATCTAAAAATGTAAGATTTCTTAAGGATGTTGAACCTAGTAGGAGTGTGAATCCTCAAGAGGTCATTTTTTAGGAAATACTTGAACATGTTACTTTGCCTTATTTTGGAGGAAGAATGGTTGTTTTAGGCAAAATAAATTGTAAGATCATGCGATGACACCAATTCAAGAACATCATGTTCCTGTAAATGAGGTTCAACCTAAAATTATTCTGCATTTACAGTCTGAGCCAATTGAGTCATCTCCAAATGACGAAGTAGTGACTCTAAGAAGATCCTCAAGAATACCAGATGATTACATTATATACCTAACTAAGTCTGATTTTGATGTTGGACTTCCAGAAGACCCAATTACTTTTTTACAAGCCATGAGTGTAGATAAATATACATTTTAGTTGGATGCCATGAGGAATGAATTGGAATCCATTTATAAGAACAAAATCTGGGATCTTGTTGAATTACTAGAAGGGCGGCAACAATTGGTTGCAAATGGGTTTATAAAACCAAGCGAGATTCTTCTTGTAATTTCAAACGATATAAGGCTAAACTTGTTGCTAGAAGATTCACTCAAAAAGAAGGCATAAATTATCATAAAACCTTCTCTCTGGTCTCTAAAAATGATTATTTGAGAATAATCATGGCCTTAGTAACTCATTTTGATTTATAGCTATATCAAATGGATGTGAAAATGACTTTTCTTAATAGAGATCTTAATGAAGTGGTATACATGAAACAACCTGAGGGTTTCAGCGATGACAGTCAGAAAGTATGCAACTTGAAGAAGTCTCTTTATGGACTAAAACAGGCTTCCCGTCAATGGTATTTAAAGTTTTACAAGATCGTTATCTCATACGATTTTATCGAGAATCTTGTTGATTAATGTTACCTTAAGGTCAGTGGGAGCAAATACATTTTCCTAGTCCTATATACAGACGATATTCTTCTTGCAAGTAGTGATTTTGGCTTATTACATAAGACTAAACAATTTCTCTACTAAAATTTTGAAAAGAAGGATATGGGTGAAGCCTTTTATGTCCTTGGCATAGAGATTCATAAAGATAGGAAACAAAGAGTCTTAAGACTATCTCAAAAGGCCTACATTTAAAAAGTTTTATAGAGATTCGATATAAAAGATTGTAAAGCCTCTAAGCTCTCATAATCCAAGGCGATAAATTTCATAATGGTCAATCACCTGAAAATGCATTGGAACAAAAGTAGATTAAAAGTGTGCCTTATGTATCTACAATGGGTAGCTTGATGTATGTTCAAGTTTGCACCCGTCCAAACATATGTCTAGCAGTTGGATTATTGGGTCGCTATCAAAGTTACACAGGTCTTCAACATTAGATAGCTGCAAAGAAGATGATGCGGTATTTGGAAGGAACTAAGGACTACATGCTAACCTATAGGCATATAGATACTCTGTAAGTGGTTGGCTATTCAGATTCAGATTTGATCGGTTGTATAGGCACCAGAAATTCTACTTTTGGATATATCTTCTATTTGCTGAAGGAGCTATATCTTGGAAGAGTACGAAGCAATCTATAGTTGCTACGTCTACTTTGGAGACAAAAATTATTGCATGTTATGAAGCAACGACACAAGTCATGTGATTGAAAATTTTTATTTCTGGTCTTAAAGTTATCGATTCCATTCAAAGACCAATAAATATTCTTTGTGATAACACTGCTGTAGCGTTCTTCTCAAAGAACAATAAGAGTGAAAGAAGAAGCAAACATATCAACATAAAGTATTTAAGTGTGAGAGAGCATAAAAAATAATGTTGTATATATTGAGCACACCAGTACATATTTGATTTTAGCCGATCTAATGACCAAAGGTTTATCGGTAAAACAACTTTAGGATCATGTTGATTGTATGGACTTATCTAAAGTTAATCTCTCTCGTGTTGCTATATATTCCACAAAGAATAAAGTTGAATTCGGTTTCAGTTTTGTGCATAAAGTAATTAATTTGTTATATCTATTGGGTGATTAAGTTGGACCCAAAAGAATTTTATTAGTTGTTCATAAAGTATTTTAAGGGATACTATGTATCGTGACGCATGAAAGGAAAATGCTACTATAGAGAGCAATATCGCCATGGTTCGTGTATAAGATACCTTGATAGAATTGAGGGCATTATTTTTGACCATTTCAGTTTTACCTATTAAGTGAACCAAGTGGGAGAATGTTAGATTTTGGTTTCTCTAGAAAATCATTTGTCTTCCCTAAGGTGGTTCACTTCATCTATCAAGCATAGGTAATTGCTCTTAATAAATAAAGTGATTAACCCTTGCTATTTTTTGATGGATGAAATAAAGAGAGTAGCTCAAAAGTTGTAGGAGTAATAAGTAAGAGTCCTTAGTCTTGCCTATGTAAATGGGCTTGTATTTTTCATTAGACTCACCCCATAAAATTCTAAGGTTAAAAACTAGAAGTCACTTCTCTATAGAAAATCTCTACTCTATTTTGTAGGCTTTTCAGTTTTCAAACCCAAATGGCTAGAGGTAAAAGATCCTATTGATCTCTTTATTATTTTAAGAATGCCTCAATAGTATAGTCAGATGACTCTCTGTTCTCACATGTTGGTTCTTGGTAATAGTTTGTTCGAGGGTGTTCATTCATGACTTGTTTAATGATAAATAATAAGAAATAAAGAACAATATTTATGTGGTTCGGCACAAACTTATGTCCACGGGTTCAAGGTGTAAATCCAATATAAGTAGACCTCCATACAAGTTTTTCATCCATTACTAACTTCTCTACATGTAAATTACTCCCATGGAATTCTTTCTAAAAATAAATGGTCTTGGAGCTCTACGGTTCTCCCCTTTTCTCCACAGTCCTCTCCATCTCAAATCAAGCCAACCTCCTATTTGCTACCTTCTCTCATCCTTAGGTCCCTTCCAATTGCTTTATGTCTTGTCTACCAACTTTTTGTCACATCTTTCCTTTATTGAAAATGCTACACGCCACGTTGGGGGCTCCCGCTGGGGTGTAACTTGTTTTTTAATGTGTTTCTTTTTAATTTTTTTTATATAGATTTTTTTAACTATTTTAAATATTTTAAAAAAATAAAATAAATTTATAATATTATTAAAAAATACTTCTTTAATCACGAAGTAAAATAAAAAATATTTTTAATTTTTTTTACTTTCTGATTAAGGAAATGTTTTTTTAATGATATTCTAAATTTATTTTATTTTTTAAAATATTTAAAATTATTAAAAAAATCTATATAAAAAAAACTTAAAAAAACACATCATAGAATAAAGCTACATCCCAGCCGGAGCCCAACGGGAGCTGTATCATGACCCTTCCTTTATATTCGATCAAGTAGATCTCCTCTATATTGCCTTCTCTTCCCTTTAAGTATGCTCTAATTACTTTTTGTCTTGTCCACTAGCTTTATGTCATATCTTCCCTTTATATCTACAATACGGCTACAGACAACCGTCTGCATAACAGGCTGCGTAACCGTCTGACGTGGCATATGCTGGTTTATTTATTAAAAAAATAAAAATAAAAGACGGACATAAATTTGGGAGGGAAGCTTTACATTTCAGAACAGAAAAAAAATCCAGAAAAAAAAAAAGCAAAACCGTGGAAGAAGAAAGTCCCCAGCTCGGAGGCAGTCGATTTGTTGGTCTAGAAGAACCGTAGATCTCCTCGGTCGTCAGCTTCGTGTTCTTCAGCTCGTCCATCTCTGCGTTTGTGAGATCTCCTTCATCTCTGTTCTTCAGCTCGTGTCTCCGTCGCTAGCTTGAGGTAAGTCATCCCTCGTCGTCTGCTTGCTGTCTTCGTGGGTTCGTTTTTTCATGTGTGGTGTTTTTATTGGCATTTTGGTGGCTAGTGTTCACATTTTATAGATGTTAGTATTTCATTTTGCCTGTTAGGCTTGCGTAGATAACGTTACACGTGCAAAATCCATGTTTTTGTTGGCTTCTTGGCAAAGGGTTGGCATTCTGTGTTTTTGTTGGCTTCTTGTCACGGGTAATTCCAATTTGTTTGCCTTGGCTTTTAACAGCAAGGAGAGAATCCTGTAGGATTAATGGCACATTCCCATGTTTAGACATTATATTATAAAAATAGAAGACAATCCTTGGATTACATAATGCGAAGACAAGGGTCTGTTATGATTCAATGGGTACGTGCTCATTGGTTTAGTGAATAGTTTGGGTTGGTGTAGAGTACCTCCTACAAGAACAAGAAGACATTTATTATAATTAAGTCAAGAAATATTATGTGAGGTAAATCAATTGAAGTGGAGCTTAGGTTCTAAATTTCTAGTAAAAAAGGTGAGTGATAGTACTAGTGAGCTGATTTTGGAGTTTAGAGACTAGGTTGTTCAAACAAAATACTTTTTAATATTTTTTTTTGAAAAAATCAATTTCTTTTGCTAATAAATTTAATTCATTGCACATGCTAATTGTTCATGTAATTGGTTTGTTAACTTGTTTGGATAATTTACACTCATCCTCTAACCTTTGTTTTCATTTAAATAATCCTTCAGGATGATTTACAAGGATGATCAACTTAATGTAGTGATTTTCTTCTTGTTCTTGCAGGAGGTATAGTTTGCGTTGGGATTGTTAGCATGGAAAAAGGAGAAGACCACTCAACTGGGCTAACACTAACTAGCTCAAATCCTCCAAGCGCGGTATGTGATACGATTTTAAAGATTTGTTGGAATGTGTTGAGTTATGTTTCATGGTTGCTACTTATCATTATTATTTTTTATGTTAGGAAAACCCAATAACTACTCCAAACCTTTCAAATTACATGTACGTTTGGCATGAACCAGTACCTACATGGTCACAGTCACCATCCTTTATGCCATATCCAGATGGCAACCAATATCCAATAAACATTCAGGTGGTGTGGTGATGGTGTTAATAATTTTTTTAATAAAGTTGCTTTTTCATAAAGTCTAATAGCGTTAATTTTTGTGATTTATGCAGAATGCTGGTTATAATTTTCAATTTGGGATGAGACCTCCCATTCCTCTCATCACTACCACTACTAGCTCCGCATCTAGCTCCAGAGTTTGTACAGAGGATGCATTCAATTGTAAGGAAACTGAAGTACAAAATACATCCCCTATACTTGATGAGGAGAGTCAAGAGGATACACCAGATTCACGGGATACTGGGATGGTAGTGCCGGGACATCTGACTGTGTCCAAATGGATGGTGATGATACGATTGAAGAGCCAAGCTCATGGATGTAATTTAATTGTTTTGAAGAGTTATTGAGCTATTATAAACAATATGATAAGAAATGCAAATTCGGGGTGATGACAAAAAGGAGTGAAAAAGTTGAAGATGGGACTATTAGATATGTCACCCTAGCTTGTGACCGTGGTGGGAAGGCCAGGAATAGAACGTTAAATGTTGCAAAACCACGTTCAACGGGAAAGACTGAATGTAAGGTAAAAATTAATGCCTTAAAAGTTGAGGGAAATGTGCGGTTGACAACATGTCATAATATCCACAATCACGACCTCAGTCCACAGAAATCCCGCTTCTTTCGTTGTAATAGGGAAGTCAACGAGACCATAAAAAAAGTTCTAGATACAAATGACCTGGCTGGCATTCGAATGAATAAGAGCTTTGGCAGTCTTGTCGTTGGCGTGGGTGGATTCGAGAACCTCCCGTTTTTGAAAAAGGATTGTCGTAATTATATGGATAAGGCAAGACATTTGCGACTTGAGAAAGGTGGCGCTGGAGCGCTTCATGATTATTTTTTAAGGATGCAGTACAAAAATCTTGGGTTCTTTGCATTGATGGACTTAGATGATGACGGGAGGTTAAAGAATATTTTCTGGACAGATCCCCGTAGTAGGGCAGCATATCAGTATTTCAGTGATGTGGTCACATTCGACACCACGTATCTGACCAATAGATATGGAATGCCCTTCGCACCATTTATTGGTGTAAACCACCACGGTCAATCAATTTTATTGGGAGCAGGATTGATATCCAATGAAGATACCGAGACATTTGTGTGGTTATTCCAGACATGGTTGAAATGTATGGACGGAATAGCTATGAGAGGCATAATCACAGATCAGGATAGAGCGATGAAAAATGTTATTGCCATTGTATTTCTAGAAAGCCGACATCGATTTTGTCTATGGCATATACTGAAGAAAGTCCCAGAAAAGCTTGGCTCCCATAGTTCGTACAAAGTGGGATAAAAAGTGATTTGTTGAAATGTGTGTATGACTTCCAAATTATTGAAGAGTTTGAAAAGTGTTGGGAGCAGCTAATCACCACGTACAACTTGCATGAAAATGCTTGGCTATAAAGTTTATATGGTGAGCGTGAACATTGGGTACCGACATTCTTGAGAGACGTTTTTTAGGCTGGTATGAGTACTACGCAGCGGAGTGAGAGCATGAATGCATTTTTTGACAGTTATGTTGAAAGAATTTGTTGATCAGTTTGACAATGCATTGAAAAAGAAAATTGAGAATGAAACTGCCGCAGACTTTCACTCATTTAGTATCTCAATTCCTTGTATTTCTAGATCTCCAATTGAAAAGAGGTTTCAAGATCTATACACGAATGCTAAATTCAGGGAAGTTCAACAGCAAATTACCGGCATTATTGATATGGATCTAAAATTACATAAGCATGATGGTACAATAAAGATCTATGATGTAGAGGATGAATTTCATGTGGAAGAGTTCACTAAGCCGTTTACATACTATGTGGACTTCAATAAGGAAAATACAATTGCAAAGTGTTCATGTGGGTTGTTTCAGATGAGGGGAATATTGTGTAGACACATTTTGGCTATATTTAAATCTAATGGGATTAATTCTGTACTAGATATATACATTTTAGATCGATGGAGGAAGGACATCAAAAGAAGGTATACGTTAATCTATAGCAGCTATGATGCAGGGGATCAGCGGGTAGATGCGAACAGATAGTCAAGTCTGTTGAATATCTGTTATCAGATGATTACTCACGTTGCAAGGTCAATACAGCATACTGAGGATGCAACTACAAAATTATATGCAATGATTGACTTATATTGTACCAACCAAGGACCCCCATCGAGCCCCTAGTTCGGGCAAGTGTTGGTTGTATGACAAATGATACAACTACAGCTGGTAGTTTGAAGCAAGTACTCAGTCCGAACGTTGTGAGAGGGAAATGTAGACCTCCATCTCTAAGAAGTGCATCGAGGATGGAGAAAGACATGCGAAAAATCAAAGCAAAAACGAAGAGAGCACCAGTGAAGGGGAAACACAAACAGGTGCCTATTTTAAATATTAACGTGTTTAAACTACCATTCAATGCTATTTTGACAAAACTGCTAAACATTATTTGTGACTTGTTCATTAGTGAGATGGAAGAGATACAACAGAAATGGACACTTGCAGGGGGTTATTTGGCCCTTCGAAGATGGATACTCCCAATGTTGGCCAAGTCCAGGCCTTAGAAACGGTGATTGGTAGTCAAGAAAGTGTAAGTGAATTTCTTGTGTTGTCGATATTTTAATAGTATTAGTTCAAATCAAACTAAGTTGGCATTTACTATTTACAGATGCAATTTAGGTTAAATGGATCCCAACCGAAAAAATTTGGGTTAGATGGATCCCAACCGGGAGAACTTGGATTAGATGGATCCCAATCGATAGAATTTGGGTTGAGTCAATCACAACCGCCTCAATAATTTGATTAATTGAGTATGTTATTAATAATACTGACATTTGTAAGAAGTTACAATTTTAAGTTACTTAGTTGTCATTTTGGAAAATAATATGGTTTATGTTGTATGTTTTGCAGGGCTTAGAAGACTTGTTGGTAGTTGTGTAATGGGAACCCAATTGGAGCTATTTTGTTAATTGGGAAGAATTTGTTCATATTTTTGTGTTGGGACGACATTTGTAAGAATTTGTATATTGGGAGTCAAGTGAACTGTTGGTATCAAATTTTGGGGTTTAGAGTTTGAGATGTATGTGTAGTGGCATTTGCATTGATGGATAAAGTTTGAAAGAAGTAATGTATAAAAGTTTGATTCATGTTATTCTCAATTTGATTCGTGTTATTCACAATTTTCTATAACAGTATATTGTATGAACAAATTCTGCATACAAACTGCATGGAATCTGCTCAATATGCATTACAAATTGCGTGACAAGTATGATGGAATCTGCTCAGTATGCATTCCAAATTGTGTAGGCACAAACTGCATGGAATCTGCTTATGTATGCATTCTGGACAGAATGATGCTCTGTTAGAAACTATATATTCGAATGCAGACCAACTGCTCAAAATCGAAACTGCTTCTCATTACAATTAACTCTGTTTACAACCTATGCATAACAGTTTACCAAACTGCTCAAAATCCAAACTACTTCTCATTACAATCAACATAGTTTATCACCTGTGCATAACAGTTTTAAAAATTGCTAAAAATCCAAACTGCTTCTCAACATCAAGCATAAACATCAACTCTGTTACAAACTATGCATGTACATAATTTAAACAATGGGAATACATTAAAACTGCTTCTCAACAAACTGTATTACAATCAAGTCTGTTACAAAACTGTGCATTACAGTTGTGGAATCTGCTCAATATACATTACAACACTGTAGAGCAGTTCAAAGCAAGTGCTCTGTTACAAAATCTGAACAAACTGTCCATACATTAGCCTAACTATATTGTTTTACAAACTGTACATGTTGGCAGTTTTACAATCTGCCCAAAAAATAATACATCAACTAAATAGTCCAATACAAACCCAAAACTCCAAGGAACAATCAACACGTAACTAGAAATGCAAAAGTCCAATACAACCAAAGTAGATTTACTGAAAGCCTTATTTCAGCTTCTTGTTCCCGAAGCACCAACTCCTTCTTCATAACCTCAATTTCCCTCTTGTGAAGATCGTCGAGTATCTTCTCAATCTCTTTCTCTTTCTGTAGCAAGTCATTGGTTCTTTCTTGAAGTTGAGGCTCATTCTCCTCATTCCTATCTACCCACTTAAAAAACCTACAGTATGGTAATCCCTGATGATTTTAACAAAATAAACAAATATTAGATGTTTTAATATTAATCATTACATGAACAAAAATCTTTTATAAAGATTTAGTTACCTTAGTATTGTTCTTTGGACAGCCTAAGAAGGGTCGTCCTGGATTCTTTGAAGTACTTGAAAGTCTCAGTGTGGCTGGCTCCTCACAATAACAGAATGGTATACCCAAAGCACGTTTACCAAAGGATGAAGAAGATATTGATGATGACATCCTAACATGTGCCAAATTAACAATTGGTGTTAACAAACTAAGTACAACACTATATCAACTCAATTGATGCTAACTGTCCATCTCTATTTTTCTACTCAAGAATAAATAAAAATGCTGGTTATAGTTTTATATGCATGCACGTTCAGAATGTTTACAAATAGTCCAATACAAACAGCTTAAAGAGAAAGGGGCTACTCCTCATATGGCACTAATTTCAAAAGTACAATGCTATTCAAGTTCAACTGTCAGGAGGAATTCCCCGGCATATTATTCATTACACACTTATCCCAAGAACAATAATAGTTTAACATTTAAAACCAACAGTTAACATCCCAAACACTGTAACAGTTTAACATTTCAATGTAACAGTAAGCATCCCAGTAACTACACGTTAACATTTTAATGAAACAGTACACAAACCAAAAACAGTATAACATCCCATTAGCAGTAAATTTAAAACATTTTAATGTAACAGTGAACATCCCAAAACTAAATAGTTAATGCAAGAATTATAGATCATAGGCAGTGTATTACTTGACTAGATGTACAGTGTATACTAAACAATTATTGTATGGTATGTGATTTGAATAAACAAACTATACAAAACTAAATAGTTAATGCAAGAATTATAGATCATAGGCAATGTATTTCATGACTAAACATCTGGAAAGTAAAACCAAAGCACAGACAAGGAGAAAACAAACGAGATTTTTGCAGTAAGGAAACGTTGAAACTCGGCCCTGCAGGAGATTACATAATTTTTTAGGGTTAGGGTTTCGGATCTTGATAACCAAAAAAATTGTAATTTTAGGTTTTGGGACTTGCTTTTTCAAAAATTTAGAGTTAGGGTTTCGAGGCTTGCTTTTTCAGAAATTTAGGGTTAGGGTTTCTGGGCTTGCTTTTGCAGAAATTTAGGGTTAGGGTTTCGGCCCTTGATTTCAGAACAAAATTTGGGTTAGGGTTTCGGGCCTTGATAACAAAACAAGTTAGGGTTAGGGTTAGGGTTAAGGTTAAGGTTTCGGAGTTTTGAGAGAAGGGGATTTCAGATTTGGGTTTCTGGGAAGGGGATTTCAAATCTTTCATGGAGAAGAAGAAAGAAGGGGCTTCGGGTAGACGAAGAGGAATGTGGATTTCAGCAAATCTTCGAGGAAAAGATGAAGAGAAGACGAAGACGAAGACGCCGTGGGTACTAGGGTTCGTGGAGATCACGAAGACTGACTGCGGAGAAGAAGCAGACTGGGCTGCGGTGACTTCGTGGGGCGGCCAGTTCGTGGAGGATGATGGGGCTTTGTGGAGGGCGATGGGAATCCTTAGATGTAGAAGAGGAAGAAGAATACAGAGTGAAGATCTGTTTTCGTGGGATTGGGCGAAATGGGAAAGAAGGGAAATTGACCCATTCTGTCTTCAATCGAAGACGGACAAACGACAACGTTCTCAATTCCAAATCCATAGGGAAGCAAAATTGAAAACGACACCATTCCAATAAATGCCACATCGGACACGGTTCCGCAAGGGTGCCGCGGCTCGGTTGCAAGTAGATTTTCCTTATATCTAATCAAGCATTGTTCATTGTCAAACCCTCTCTTTCTCCTTTCCTTCTTTTCCTAGTAGGCTTTCATCTTCATGGATCTTCAGTGGGCATTACACTTGCACTCATTTTATCCTTAAAAAATCTTTATAAAAGTTTCTTTCAAGGAATATGAGTTTGTAACATTTACCCAATCACAACATGCATGAGCACGGGCATATTGGCTGAGTCATATACATGCTAGTGTTAGCTAAAACTTAGCTAATTAGACCTATAATCTCTCTGCATTGGATTAGGCATAATCATCTCATTTTGATTATGAGCAACAATCATTCAACAAACATATATATGAACAGTAGTAACTCAGACAAATGCTATACAATATTGCTCTGGTGGACAGTTTGGGAATTTGTTTTCCATTTTTGTACATTGTGGTGGACATGATTTTTATATGTTTTGATTTCTAGATTGTTGGATATGAAACTGATTTTGCACATATTTTGATACCTTGTGTTTGAATCTGATGTTAATTTGGGTTACAAGATAGATTTTATATATTTTGATTTATATGTTGTCGGAAATTATGAAAATGAATATAAAAAAGAATTTAAATAACAAATAAAAGAATGCATTCAAAAAGAGATAAAAAATAATATTTTATTATTATAGAGAATGAATATTATAGAAATTGTGATGGTTAATCTAATATGGGCCGGGGTTCAAGTTTTGAGTGGATTGTCAAAAGCTAAATATTGACATTAGCCAAATTTTAACTAAAAATTTGTATCTTAACAACTATATTAACGGGCAGATCAGAGATTTTGGAGGTTCATTGCAGGGCCTGGTATTCACTGTACAGTCATACACTCGCTTTGATTTCCAGCAAATATGGTTTAAAGCTTTAAACCTCAGTACCTGCTTGAAAATCAGTTGATCATCTCATTGGCCGTTTTCAAATACTTTTAGGAGGCTATTGTCGTTGGTGCTAACTGTTCCAAAAAGCCAAATTGATATGGAGAAAGGCAGAGTCGACCCATGTTTTTCTCTTAACGTACGTACAGGGATCAGCGGAATATGGTAAAGATGGAACTGAAAGATGGATAAAGTATCGGGAAACAGTCCAAAATGATAATTCCGCACTTCAAGGCTAAAGGGCTTTTAAACTGATCAGGGAGAGTTTCTGCATGCAGCATGACCAATATGCCAGTCCCGCGATCTATATAGGGTCCCATAATCATGAGATCAGAGCCACCAAATGCTCCCAACTACGCGAGAATTATATGTATATAATATGCCAAGGTTGCCAAAATCTGTTGGCAAATTACTTTGTGACCAGGAAATTATATATATTAAGAAAATATGCCAAGTGTACGTACATTCAGCCACATGTAATATCGACGGCCCACATGGTAAACCTCATCTCTTCATGCAACCAGTCGCAGCATGCACCACTTGCGCGCCTTTTGTTTCTTCTGCTTTTTTGAAGGTTGTGATTATCATCATCTCATGCAGTTTCCCAGAGATAAATGTTTTTGATTTTTCTATAATATTTGTTTTACTTAAATTACAAAAAGTATATAGGGATCTAGCTAGGAGTACTGTGCATGCCCTCATATCTTAAAAGTTTGAAATTAGCTAATATATATATATATATATGGAACCTAATCACTAATTAAAGCAGAATCCTGATCTTTGAACTTTGACTAGAGATAGGAAGGGAGCTTTCTTCTGCTTTGTTACTCGCACTATGGACAAACAAGGAGGAATCAAATTCGGGCACCACTTGATTGCATTATTTGCTCTTTCCTCCTAAAAGGATAATATTAGTTTGTCGTCTTCTCTTATATGCGTAAAATAATTGAGATCCTCTCCAATGGTCGTATCAAATTCATGAATGGACTAATAAAAAAGCAAGAGATTTTATTGGGTAAATTCTGTTTGAAAATCTTAAACGAAAAATAATAAATATTGTAAGCCTCGTATTATTGATGCGAGAGGATCTGAGTGTAAGTTGTCAAATTGCACGTTGACTCCACTGAAATACCAGCATTTTTTTTTTTTTTTTATAGTTTTGGACGTTTTTCTTGTTTTCATTCCTTATGAATTATTTATTGAAACTAATCTGCAAAATAATTATTATTCTATCCGGTATCAATTATATATATATATATATCTATCTATCTCTCGTGAAATAAACTCTCTCTAAGATATCTATTCACAAACACATAGGTGTATATATATTCCTCATGTCTGTCTATCTTGAAGCTAGCTTTGCATATTAAGTTGGGGTTTCTCCATTCTCTCTCTCTCTTAAACAAAGATATATAATATAACATATGGCTTCCCAAGGTAGCCTTAGTAGTAACGTTTCCACGACTCCGAAAAGTGGCAGAGGAGGAGAAGGCGCCGTCGACGCGGCATCAAAAAGTTCACCAAAAGGAGGC
The DNA here is from genome assembly GCA_003123785.1 of Pterocarya stenoptera. Taxonomy (NCBI): domain Eukaryota; kingdom Viridiplantae; phylum Streptophyta; class Magnoliopsida; order Fagales; family Juglandaceae; genus Pterocarya; species Pterocarya stenoptera. The sequence goes on from QEOT01123740.1 coordinate 26,488, forward strand.
CAATGCTTGTGTTCACCAACGACGCACCAAGGGTCGTTCCGTTGCAGGTTTCATCGATCATCGGCTAAAATGATGAAGCGATCAATCTCCATGCCCGCCAATACCTCTTCAGCCGCTGCCCTCTCTCCCAACTCTGTCGGGTCTACGTAATGCATGCTAGCTGATCTATACATGCTTTCAAAACAATTGTCTTATATATATCGCTCCTTCAAAATCCATCTAGAACTAATTATTTGGGATTCTGTCTGCTTGTAATTTATTTATGTGAAGCTCTTCAAAAGTCACACACACAATATTATAGATCCAACAATATGCTTTGTGTGTGTGTGTGTGTGTGTGTCTATATATAAATATATATATATGTATATATGAGACTGCAGGCTGCAGCCGCTAGCACTAATTTTTCTCAACCAAATGATATTGAGTTCTAAGAAAAATGGCTGACAACTTAATTTCCAAGCAAGTTTATTATTCAAGGCAATAAAATTCCTGCGAACCTTGAAACAATCATCATATCTTCTTTTACCTCACAACTCACTGATCATCATAAACTCCTCTGAAAATCAGTGACATTTACGATTTCTTTTTGGTCCAAAAAATATCAGCCAGCTGCTAAAATACCATTAGTGGTCAGTAATTCATATCTGGAGATCAGATTGCATCCATTGTAGTTGTGGGTGGGTGACCTACGATTTTTCAAAAAAATATCAAAAATTCGGATTACGATGAAATTATGGTCGTGAATCGAGATGGGTTTTGAATGGCCAACGAATTTTAGTCATTTTATGTTTGGTCAGAATAATATCAATGATAAAATCCACAAAGCCCCATGTTTAATTTGTTTTTTCAATATATGAATCAACAGCCAAAAAGGTGATGTCCCTCGATAATGACTCTGAAAGAAAATTTGACGTGCAAACTAATTTGTCTGTAACATAGTCTTCTTTTTCCATGATCTCTATTGGCCTTATCTTTCTTTGTTGCCAAGCATGTTAAATAGCTGTTACATGTCACTTTCTCAATACAAATATTCTTGAGTTCACCTTTAGCGATATCTGGAAAACTCTGATCTCTTTTGTAAAAAGGCCAAATCTTGCTCTCCAGTAAAAAGCCTCCTTCTCTCATTTCTCCATCTACCCTTCGTCTATCAATGTAGTTCTCTATTTTAAGTTTATTTTACTTCATTCAAGGCCAAAAAAGAGAGGTCTATAATTTTCCGACAACTCTCAAGAGACACGTGTTGCACAAGAAGACTTCCAGACCACAAATCTTTCGGATGATAGTGGTGGTTTTGCGAAAATCACGGTTTGTGGTCCTTACACGTCGCTTAAAACTGTGCGTGGTCCTCACATTCCACTCCTTCCGGCAGCTTTTCTCGCTACACACGCCGGATTACCAGAATCACCACTATTAGATCTAAAAAGATCTGACTTTTGTGTTTGAAAAGAGACAAGCGTGTTGCCTTCACATATCATCACAGATTCCGAAGGCTACCAGAGTTGGTCCAAACTGTAATCAGTTATTTTTCGCATCCATCTTACTGCTTTCCTTATTATTTTCCTTATTGTTTAGTAAAAAAAAAAAAAAAAAGAGTTTGTCTCTTGGATGTTTATCTGTAGAAATTGAGTCCTCTCTTTCTATGAAGGGTGAGGTTTAATTTCAATATTTAATTTCAACCATTCTGGTTGTGGAGGCTGCCACTTATAGTGTTGCCTAAGCTGAATCATTGTCTTATGTTGTACTTGACCATAGCTTTTCACCATAGATAATGCATTATTTGCTACCTATTTTGGATTTAACAGCAGCTAATCATGCACATGTTTGTTTCTTCGAAACCAAAAGCTCCAAGCCAAATCAAAAAAGACAAATAACTTATCATGCATATTCCTTTCACATAGGTCCAGTGTCAACTCACATACAATTATGCCTCTGTCAAAACCCACTTTAGGAATATAAGCTTGCATCAGTCCCTGCCGAGTATTACAAGTCACCACAGCATGAGTAAGGTCCTCTGTCAGATAAACATAATCTAAAAGTGGCCTTTGTCAAGACATGTTTATGCACTAAATTCTCCCCAGTAGGTAGACCATTTTTGCATGCACGCCATGCAAAAATTTTAACCTTATTTGAGACCTTCATTTTCCACAAGTACTTCCATAGTAAATTCTGATCCTGCACATTTGAGGACTCTGCAGACTGCAAACCAATAAGATCATATATGAACTGATAGCAACTTCTAACACTGAACATGCCATTTCTTTCATAAGACTATACCCTCTTATCTTCTCCATCAGCAGAACACAATTGCACTTTGAGAATATCTGCCACTACATTTGGATTGAAGAGAGACCTAAGCTTAGTAATATCCCATTGTTTTTCATTATGCAGAAATAGAGAATCCATTGAATTCAACCTTGTTTCTTTCCTGACCACAACCCCTTCAGCCACTAAAGAATTATGCCCTGGAATCCACTGATCCTGCCATATATTAACATACCTTCCATCCCCTATTCTCCACCTACAACCTGCCATTAACCATTTCCTTGTCTCCCAAATACCCTTCCATGTATAAGATGAACATCTACCCACACCAGCATTCAGAAAACTGGTATGAGGGAAATATTTAGCCTTCAATAACCTATGAATCAAAGAATTTTTCATCTTGAAATAACTGCCACCCTTGCTTTGCCAACAAGGCCAAATTAAAAATTTTTAAATCTTTAAACCCCATTCCTCCTTTAGATTTTCTTTGACACGTTTTATTCCAGCTCACCAAATGAATCTTCCTCTCATTCCCCTTTTGATCCCACCAAAACCTTGACATCATTCCCTCAAACTCATTACACAAACTAGAGGGAAGAAGAAAACAACTCATAGCGTATGTCGGAATAGAGGGTGCTACTGCCTTCAATAGAATTTCCTTTCCACCTTGTGACAACAATTTCTCTTTCCAAGAAAGTAATTTTTGTCACACTTTCTGTTTGATAGGCTCAAAGGCACGGTTTTTTGACCTCCCAATGACAGATGGAAGCCTGAGATACTTCTCATATTATTGAATTTCACAATTTGCCCATAGATTCTTAATCTCAGACTTGGTAGCTACATTCACATTACCACAAAAAACAATAGCAGGTTTTTCCTTATTTATCCTTTGTCCTGAGACAGTTTCATACCTCTCCAACAATTTTTGCACTCTTCTATTTTCATCAACCTCAGCTAGACAGAAAACAATACTATCATCTGCAAAGAGCAAATGATTTATATTTGGAGCCCCCTGCAAATTTTTAGTCCAAATATATTCTTCCCCATCCTAGCAATATTCAAAAGAGAGATCAATCCCTAAGTGAAAAGTAGAAAAAGACAAGGGGACAGTGTTGTCTCAAACCTCTAGTTGGTATTATTGGACTTTTAGGTTTCCCATTGATTAGAACTGAAAAAGAGATAGAACTAACACAGCACATAATCAGCTCGATGAATCTCTTATGAAACCCCATCACCTCCATAACAGATTTTATAGAACCCCACTCAACACGATCGTAGGCTTTACTTATATTTAGTTTTAAGGACACCAAACCCTTTTCCCCTTTCCTTTTCTATTTGAGATAGTGAACCAAATCATATGCAATTAAAACATTATCAGAAATAAGACGTCTAGGGATAAAAGCACTTTGACTCTTACTAATAACACTTGGTAAGACAGCTTTCAGTCTATTAGAGAGAACTTTTGCATAGAGTTTATAAGCCACATTACACAAACTAATTGGCCTATAATTACCCATTTTAACAAGACACTTTTTTTTTAGGAATGAGGAAAATGTGAGTAAGGTTCAAAAAAGATGGGAAAGAACTTGAATTTAAAGTTTGAAGGACAGCTGAGATAACAAAACTCCCAACTATATGCCAATATTTTTGGAAGAATATTGGGGGCATGCCATCAGGACCAGGGGCCTTCATAGGATCCATTTGATACAAAGCTTCCTTCACCTCATCAACTTTAAACTCCTTAATCAAATCTTGATCCATCTAATCTGAAACTTTCCCAGCTAAAGGTTCTGAAAAATCCAATGAATCACTGGTAAGAGATGGATTAGAACTTGTAAACAATTGTTGAAAATAAGACAGAATAACCCTATCCCTTTGAACCCCTTCTTGCCACTGCCCATTCTCATCTTGGATCTTAAGAATACTATTCTTCCTTCTCCTATGTGAAGCTTTCATATGAAAGTACTTTGTATTATTGTTACCCTTTTTAAGCCATAAAGCCTAAGAGCGTTGTCTCCGCATTACTTCATTTCTTTCCAACCAAATCTGAACCTTATCTCTTGCCAAATTTAATGCCTAAGCATCCTCTCATGTTGGATCCTCCTTATACAATCTCTGCAAGTTTCTTTATGCTTTAGCAAGTTGTTGCTAAACATTTCCAAAAGAATGTCTATTCCATGCCCCTAATCGTGTCCCATTTTTTTTTTATCATTACTGTTACATCTCCCATACTAAACCAAGTAGAAACCCTGCCCCAAGCACCCTTAACAATCTCCTTACAATCTGACTCTCCCACTCACATCGCCTCAAATTTAAAAGGCTTCTTAAATCTATGATGCTCACCTACACCCTCCAGAGTGACAGATTGGTAAGTGATCAGAGTAGACCACCACTCCATAAGAAACTCGAGCATTAGGAAAACAATTCCACCAAGCAGAATTTACGAGAAATCTATCAATCCTCTCACTGACACATTGATTCCAACTTTCCTATTACACCATGTGAACTTGTGACCAGAATATCCCAAATCCCCCAACTAACACTCTTCAACAACTACTCTAAAATTAGATAATTACCTTTCAGGCCTCGGTTTCTCACCCCTATTCTCATATTGATGCAACAACTCATTAAAATCACTCATAACCAACCAAGCATCCCCATTAAGTCTACATAATGATCTAAGCAAGTTTCAAGTTTTATAACGCAGATTGGTCTCAGGAAAACCATATACAGTAGTTAAAAACCATTGCCCCATATTCAAATTAACATCTTTTATAACAACATCAAAATGATTTGAAGAATACGAAATAATGGACAAATCAACCTCTCGACCCCATAACAGTGCAATCCCTCCTTTTCTACCACAAGAACTAACTGCCAAACAATTAATAAATCCTAATATGTACTTACAAGATTCAAACTCCCAAGTAGAAAGTTTGGTTTCTTGCAAGAACACAATATGGGGTCCTTCCCTCTTGATTAAGTCACAAAGGGTTTGAATGCCCCGTGAGTTCCCAAGCCCACAGGCATTCCAGCTGAGCATTTTCATGGCATTTGGCGGTGCCATACGACAACCACCGCTGATAGCTCAAAATCTGCAATCCCAACCCCATCCTCTGGATTCTCCGAAACATGAAGATGTTACGCTGACCTGCTTCGCAAAGACCTCTCCTTGTTAAACCCCTTTCTTTTCTTGGCAAAACCTTGCAACAGACCCTCAATGATTGAAGATCTGGGGAAGGGGTGGATGTATTTTCATGGATAAATGACATTCTCTTCCATTTTTTGCTACTTAGCCCATTTGGCTTGTTATCAACAGGTCTATCATGACTTGGGCCTTTAGCAATTGGCTTCAGCATTTGAGGCCCTTCAGGCCCACTTACCTATCTTCTCTTCCCCTTCAATCTCCCCATTCCCTTTCTCAGAATCAACACCATCTTCTACATAACTGCTTCAACAATTACATTTGGAACAGTTACAGTTGGAGCAGTTACATTTGTAGCAATTACATTTGGAACAATTACAGTTGGAGCAGTTACATTAGGAGTAGTTGCCTGAGAAGCTTCAACATCCTCCACCATCGTAACTGCCATATCCCCACCCTCATTCTTAGACCTACATCCCCGCACCTTCGGCAATTGCATTCCCCCAGAAGTAGACACGGGAATAGTTTTAGACAGTTCCTTTGCTCTGGTTTTACCCATTGAGAAACGATCACCATAACCCCCTGCACGAAGTCACATCCCATACAGTAAATCAGTCATGGCAGGCAGCTTGGAAATATGATTCGCAATAGCACACTCCTTCTCCCCATGTCCCAAGCAACCATAGAGATAACAAAAGTTTGTGAGTCTTTCATAAGAAAAACGAACCCAAACAGATTCACCACCCCCAATTAAGAACACGGAACCCCTTAGCAGCGGTTTGGAAACCTGCAAAGTAACACGAACTTGCAAGAACTCTCCCCATGCAATTTCCCCCTCTTCCACATCCACTTCCTCGTCCACCCCGATCTTTTCCCCCAGTAAACGGCCCACAAAATCGTTTATCGCCATCAGTGGTAAGTCATGGAGCCTCACCCAAAATGATGCCCATGTTAACTATATTTGCTGCACTTGTTTCTTGCCGTCAACCTCCTTCATCGAGACCAAATGTTTGTCGAAAGACCAATGGCCCTCTTGGAGAATCTTCTCCTTGTCCCTCTTATCTTCAAACTCAACAAATATAAGAGTGGAACTTAAATCACGAAATTTCACCCCCTATCATTAGACGCCACGTTTTCCTCGTGCTACTTTTGAAAGCATCCTTATTGTAATGCCTCTCAGCAAATAGTTTCATGATCAGACACCTACCTCCATAGAGAATAAGATCCTGCAACTATTCGTGCGCCACCACTACCTCCTCATTTTTCTTTTCAGTTAGCGAGAGACGTTGGTAGAGATCATTAAGAGAATCCTCCATTATCTCAACCTAAGCAAAACAGAGAAAACTAAAGAAAAACTGCACCATCATGGTAGTGAAATCGCCCCTATGTAGAACCTAGAGAGGGAAAACCACATATAAATTGTGTTCAACACTTTTTCACTCCTCAACATGTTAAAAAATAAGAATATATGAACCCACAAAAACACACCACATCTCACTTCATTTGGTAACGATTTGACGCATGATCAACAAATATGAGATGAAAGCTAACTTGGATATATATCCTGAAAGTGATTTTAAGTAGTGATATTTGAATGTCTTTCATATTATACATCATTTACATATTATAATTTAATTATTAATATTTAAAATTTATTTTTAAAGGATTGTTTAGGCATAAAATCTTTAAATAAAATAATTGAGTGATTTTACATATAATCATAAAGCATGTAAATGTTTTGAAAAAGAGTGTAATCTACTATTAATTTTTTTTATGTAAATCTCATATTTTATTTACTTTTTTCAAAATAATTATACTACG
>QEOT01123740.1:36464-84079 GCA_003123785.1 Pterocarya stenoptera
AAAAAAAAAAAAAAAGAGTTTGTCTCTTGGATGTTTATCTGTAGAAATTGAGTCCTCTCTTTCTATGAAGGGTGAGGTTTAATTTCAATATTTAATTTCAACCATTCTGGTTGTGGAGGCTGCCACTTATAGTGTTGCCTAAGCTGAATCATTGTCTTATGTTGTACTTGACCATAGCTTTTCACCATAGATAATGCATTATTTGCTACCTATTTTGGATTTAACAGCAGCTAATCATGCACATGTTTGTTTCTTCGAAACCAAAAGCTCCAAGCCAAATCAAAAAAGACAAATAACTTATCATGCATATTCCTTTCACATAGGTCCAGTGTCAACTCACATACAATTATGCCTCTGTCAAAACCCACTTTAGGAATATAAGCTTGCATCAGTCCCTGCCGAGTATTACAAGTCACCACAGCATGAGTAAGGTCCTCTGTCAGATAAACATAATCTAAAAGTGGCCTTTGTCAAGACATGTTTATGCACTAAATTCTCCCCAGTAGGTAGACCATTTTTGCATGCACGCCATGCAAAAATTTTAACCTTATTTGAGACCTTCATTTTCCACAAGTACTTCCATAGTAAATTCTGATCCTGCACATTTGAGGACTCTGCAGACTGCAAACCAATAAGATCATATATGAACTGATAGCAACTTCTAACACTGAACATGCCATTTCTTTCATAAGACTATACCCTCTTATCTTCTCCATCAGCAGAACACAATTGCACTTTGAGAATATCTGCCACTACATTTGGATTGAAGAGAGACCTAAGCTTAGTAATATCCCATTGTTTTTCATTATGCAGAAATAGAGAATCCATTGAATTCAACCTTGTTTCTTTCCTGACCACAACCCCTTCAGCCACTAAAGAATTATGCCCTGGAATCCACTGATCCTGCCATATATTAACATACCTTCCATCCCCTATTCTCCACCTACAACCTGCCATTAACCATTTCCTTGTCTCCCAAATACCCTTCCATGTATAAGATGAACATCTACCCACACCAGCATTCAGAAAACTGGTATGAGGGAAATATTTAGCCTTCAATAACCTATGAATCAAAGAATTTTTCATCTTGAAATAACTGCCACCCTTGCTTTGCCAACAAGGCCAAATTAAAAATTTTTAAATCTTTAAACCCCATTCCTCCTTTAGATTTTCTTTGACACGTTTTATTCCAGCTCACCAAATGAATCTTCCTCTCATTCCCCTTTTGATCCCACCAAAACCTTGACATCATTCCCTCAAACTCATTACACAAACTAGAGGGAAGAAGAAAACAACTCATAGCGTATGTCGGAATAGAGGGTGCTACTGCCTTCAATAGAATTTCCTTTCCACCTTGTGACAACAATTTCTCTTTCCAAGAAAGTAATTTTTGTCACACTTTCTGTTTGATAGGCTCAAAGGCACGGTTTTTTGACCTCCCAATGACAGATGGAAGCCTGAGATACTTCTCATATTATTGAATTTCACAATTTGCCCATAGATTCTTAATCTCAGACTTGGTAGCTACATTCACATTACCACAAAAAACAATAGCAGGTTTTTCCTTATTTATCCTTTGTCCTGAGACAGTTTCATACCTCTCCAACAATTTTTGCACTCTTCTATTTTCATCAACCTCAGCTAGACAGAAAACAATACTATCATCTGCAAAGAGCAAATGATTTATATTTGGAGCCCCCTGCAAATTTTTAGTCCAAATATATTCTTCCCCATCCTAGCAATATTCAAAAGAGAGATCAATCCCTAAGTGAAAAGTAGAAAAAGACAAGGGGACAGTGTTGTCTCAAACCTCTAGTTGGTATTATTGGACTTTTAGGTTTCCCATTGATTAGAACTGAAAAAGAGATAGAACTAACACAGCACATAATCAGCTCGATGAATCTCTTATGAAACCCCATCACCTCCATAACAGATTTTATAGAACCCCACTCAACACGATCGTAGGCTTTACTTATATTTAGTTTTAAGGACACCAAACCCTTTTCCCCTTTCCTTTTCTATTTGAGATAGTGAACCAAATCATATGCAATTAAAACATTATCAGAAATAAGACGTCTAGGGATAAAAACACTTTGACTCTTACTAATAACACTTGGTAAGACAGCTTTCAGTCTATTAGAGAGAACTTTTGCATAGAGTTTATAAGCCACATTACACAAACTAATTGGCCTATAATTACCCATTTTAACAAGACACTTTTTTTTTAGGAATGAGGAAAATGTGAGTAAGGTTCAAAAAAGATGGGAAAGAACTTGAATTTAAAGTTTGAAGGACAGCTGAGATAACAAAACTCCCAACTATATGCCAATATTTTTGGAAGAATATTGGGGGCATGCCATCAGGACCAGGGGCCTTCATAGGATCCATTTGATACAAAGCTTCCTTCACCTCATCAACTTTAAACTCCTTAATCAAATCTTGATTCATCTAATATGAAACTTTCCCAGCTAAAGGTTCTGAAAAATCCAATGAATCACTGGTAAGAGATGGATTAGAACTTGTAAACAATTGTTGAAAATAAGACAGAATAACCCTATCCCTTTGAACCCCTTCTTGCCACTGCCCATTCTCATCTTGGATCTTAAGAATACTATTCTTCCTTCTCCTATGTGAAGCTTTCATATGAAAGTACTTTGTATTATTGTTACCCTTTTTAAGCCATAAAGCCTAAGAGCGTTGTCTCCGCATTACTTCATTTCTTTCCAACCAAATCTGAACCTTATCTCTTGCCAAATTTAATGCCTAAGTATCCTCTCATGTTGGATCCTCCTTATACAATCTCTGCAAGTTTCTTTATGCTTTAGCAAGTTGTTGCTAAACATTTCCAAAAGAATGTCTATTCCATGCCCCTAATCGTGTCCCATTTTTTTTTTATCATTACTGTTACATCTCCCATACTAAACCAAGTAGAAACCCTGCCCCAAGCACCCTTAACAATCTCCTTACAATCTGACTCTCCCACTCACATCGCCTCAAATTTAAAAGGCTTCTTAAATCTATGATGCTCACCTACACCCTCCAGAGTGACAGATTGGTAAGTGATCAGAGTAGACCACCACTCCATAAGAAACTCGAGCATTAGGAAAACAATTCCACCAAGCAGAATTTACGAGAAATCTATCAATCCTCTCACTGACACATTGATTCCAACTTTCCTATTACACCATGTGAACTTGTGACCAGAATATCCCAAATCCCCCAACTAACACTCTTCAACAACTACTCTAAAATTAGATAATTACCTTTCAGGCCTCGGTTTCTCACCCCTATTCTCATATTGATGCAACAACTCATTAAAATCACTCATAACCAACCAAGCATCCCCATTAAGTCTACATAATGATCTAAGCAAGTTTCAAGTTTTATAACGCAGATTGGTCTCAGGAAAACCATATACAGTAGTTAAAAACCATTGCCCCATATTCAAATTAACATCTTTTATAACAACATCAAAATGATTTGAAGAATACGAAATAATGGACAAATCAACCTCTCGACCCCATAACAGTGCAATCCCTCCTTTTCTACCACAAGAACTAACTGCCAAACAATTAATAAATCCTAATATGTACTTACAAGATTCAAACTCCCAAGTAGAAAGTTTGGTTTCTTGCAAGAACACAATATGGGGTCCTTCCCTCTTGATTAAGTCACAAAGGGTTTGAATGCCCCGTGAGTTCCCAAGCCCACAGGCATTCCAGCTGAGCATTTTCATGGCATTTGGCGGTGCCATACGACAACCACCGCTGATAGCTCAAAATCTGCAATCCCAACCCCATCCTCTGGATTCTCCGAAACATGAAGATGTTACGCTGACCTGCTTCGCAAAGACCTCTCCTTGTTAAACCCCTTTCTTTTCTTGGCAAAACCTTGCAACAGACCCTCAATGATTGAAGATCTGGGGAAGGGGTGGATGTATTTTCATGGATAAATGACATTCTCTTCCATTTTTTGCTACTTAGCCCATTTGGCTTGTTATCAACAGGTCTATCATGACTTGGGCCTTTAGCAATTGGCTTCAGCATTTGAGGCCCTTCAGGCCCACTTACCTATCTTCTCTTCCCCTTCAATCTCCCCATTCCCTTTCTCAGAATCAACACCATCTTCTACATAACTGCTTCAACAATTACATTTGGAACAGTTACAGTTGGAGCAGTTACATTTGTAGCAATTACATTTGGAACAATTACAGTTGGAGCAGTTACATTAGGAGTAGTTGCCTGAGAAGCTTCAACATCCTCCACCATCGTAACTGCCATATCCCCACCCTCATTCTTAGACCTACATCCCCGCACCTTCGGCAATTGCATTCCCCCAGAAGTAGACACGGGAATAGTTTTAGACAGTTCCTTTGCTCTGGTTTTACCCATTGAGAAACGATCACCATAACCCCCTGCACGAAGTCACATCCCATACAGTAAATCAGTCATGGCAGGCAGCTTGGAAATATGATTCGCAATAGCACACTCCTTCTCCCCATGTCCCAAGCAACCATAGAGATAACAAAAGTTTGTGAGTCTTTCATAAGAAAAACGAACCCAAACAGATTCACCACCCCCAATTAAGAACACGGAACCCCTTAGCAGCGGTTTGGAAACCTGCAAAGTAACACGAACTTGCAAGAACTCTCCCCATGCAATTTCCCCCTCTTCCACATCCACTTCCTCGTCCACCCCGATCTTTTCCCCCAGTAAACGGCCCACAAAATCGTTTATCGCCATCAGTGGTAAGTCATGGAGCCTCACCCAAAATGATGCCCATGTTAACTATATTTGCTGCACTTGTTTCTTGCCGTCAACCTCCTTCATCGAGACCAAATGTTTGTCGAAAGACCAATGGCCCTCTTGGAGAATCTTCTCCTTGTCCCTCTTATCTTCAAACTCAACAAATATAAGAGTGGAACTTAAATCACGAAATTTCACCCCCTATCATTAGACGCCACGTTTTCCTCGTGCTACTTTTGAAAGCATCCTTATTGTAATGCCTCTCAGCAAATAGTTTCATGATCAGACACCTACCTCCATAGAGAATAAGATCCTGCAACTATTCGTGCGCCACCACTACCTCCTCATTTTTCTTTTCAGTTAGCGAGAGACGTTGGTAGAGATCATTAAGAGAATCCTCCATTATCTCAACCTAAGCAAAACAGAGAAAACTAAAGAAAAACTGCACCATCATGGTAGTGAAATCGCCCCTATGTAGAACCTAGAGAGGGAAAACCACATATAAATTGTGTTCAACACTTTTTCACTCCTCAACATGTTAAAAAATAAGAATATATGAACCCACAAAAACACACCACATCTCACTTCATTTGGTAACGATTTGACGCATGATCAACAAATATGAGATGAAAGCTAACTTGGATATATATCCTGAAAGTGATTTTAAGTAGTGATATTTGAATGTCTTTCATATTATACATCATTTACATATTATAATTTAATTATTAATATTTAAAATTTATTTTTAAAGGATTGTTTAGGCGTAAAATCTTTAAATAAAATAATTGAGTGATTTTACATATAATCATAAAGCATGTAAATGTTTTGAAAAAGAGTGTAATCTACTATTAATTTTTTTTATGTAAATCTCATATTTTATTTATTTTTTTCAAAATAATTATATTACGATTCCTCACGATTACAAATATATTTTCTTAAAATAATTTAATACGTAATACGCAGAAAAGTATTTATATTACCCAACGAGTCATCCGTTAGGCCGTACGACAAGAAATGACTTCGAAGAACCACAACTCCCAGGTCCACCACGTCGCCTACGCCCCCCTCCCTCCAATCCCCACCACCCGAAACGTCGTCGTCCTCCCCATCTACCAACAACCTCCGAGTCGCCATCGTATTCGCCACTATCTCGTCTACGCCACCACCACTATCCTACTCTTCCTAACCTTCTTTCTCCTCTACCCATCCGACCCGGCCATCCAACTCGCTCGAGTCCGCCTCAACAGCGTCCGAGTCAACTCGTCGCCTGGACTCACCCTCGACCTCTCCTTCTCCCTCACCGTCAAGGTCTACAACCGGGACTTCTTCTCCCTCGACTACAACTCCCTGGTCGTCTCGGTCGGCTACCGAGGGAGGGAGCTGGGGTTTGTCAGCTCCCAGGGCGGGCGCGTGAGGGCCAGATCTCCTTCGTATGTGAACGCCACGCTCGACCTCAATGGGTTCGAGGTCATTCACGACGTGTTTTACTTGCTTCAAGATTTGGCGAGGGGTGTAATCCCTTTTGACACTGATACAGAAGTGAATGGGGCAATAGGGCTGCTCTTCTTCAAAATTCCTCTTAAGGTAAACATTTATCGTAATCAAAGGATATTATATTTGAAATTATGTTGAATATTATAATGGAAACAATTGGAAATGAAAAAAAAAAATGGTTTTCTTTTTAAATAAACGATGGTATTGAATTTGGTTTTGATTCGATAGGATGATTTGGAAACTACTCAACTAACTCTTTTAGCCCTATTTGGATAGTGATATGGTTTTAGAGAAAAGTTTAAAGTTAAATAAAATATTATTTTTTAATATTATTATTGTTTTGAGATTTGAAAAAGTTGAATTGTTTATTATATTTTGTGTGAGAATTTGAGAAAATTGTAATAATGAGATGTGATAAGATGAAATTATTTTTATATCCAAACGGGCCATTCTTACGTTGTGGGCTACAGTTGGGAACTGTTAGGAATCTAGGATCTTGAGTGTTGGTGAGGAGGCTGTTGTGTTTTTGTGGAGTGATTAGAGATATAAATGGAGTTATTCTATTATTCTCAAGTCGGTGTGTGGATCACACAATCCACATTATTTAATAATAAGATTTGATTTGTAAGATTCAAATTTCAAAATTTATTTTTCAAATTAAATTATACCACGTAAGTATTTTACTAAGTGTGCTCTATGAAGTGGCTTGGGAATAGAGTTTTTCATATAAATGGGGATGAACTAAAAGAAAACAACTGACTGGAAGAGCAGATAGGCCGTAGGGCTGCTACCTGCCCCTACCACACCGAGATTGCTCTGTACCGCAAGCAACTCCGGTGCATTTCTTCCGTACCCATCCCATGGCCGTGCGGGGATGGCAACACAAATCATCCGGATCCTGTTAAGCCTAAAAGAAATCCAAATCTTCAAATCAGAATTCATAACCAAATCTCCATAACTGATTTGCAAACATTTTGGTAAACCAAAATTAAACAAAAAGGAACATAAATCATAACCAAAATATAAGGTTGCGTACAAAGATGAAAATCAAAACTCTAAACTGCGCTGCGATAGAGCTCTAATGTGGTCCTTGGTCCTCATTGTGCCATGGGCTAACTTTTGAGCTCTGGTGTGGCCCCTGTTCCCATTTTTGGAGGGAGAGAGTGAGAGAGCCAAAGAGAAAGAGATATACTTGTGTTGCCATCGTGGCTGGTGTGTGAAGAGCTGCAGAGATATCAAAAGTCTGACCTTGAAAAAGAATGAAAAGTTTTCTGTAAAATGGTAATTGGATTCAATTGCATACCGAAATGGACGTCTTTGGTTTTAAATCGTGCATTTTTATCATTTTTACAATTTTTATTGAATAAAAATATAGTATTATTTATGTTTATAATATATGGTGGGCGGGTATATATCAAGAAGATTTTGATTGATCTGCTCCTTGCCTGCCCCAGGTTTGGTTTTCTAGAATCTACTTGCCCGCCTCGGTAATGCTTGGAAAATCCGCCTGTAACCCTTGTGGGTGGGCAGATTTCGCCAGGTGGGCCGACTTATATGTCCCCTTTGCACTGCCCTAAAAGAGGGCGTTTAGATTTTGGGGTTAATTTGGTGGGTAAGTGCTAACATATGAGGATTGAAGGGTGTCGAAGGGGTATAAAAGAAAGATTGTGGTTTAGGGTGGGACTAAGTGAGTGTAGAAGAAATTGGTTTTTTTATCCAATTGAGGCTGTCTATTTTCTATGATTAATTAATAGGTGTATGACACCTTAGAAAGCTTAATGCTATCTTCTAGTAGGTTTGGTCAATCTACAAAGTTGGGAAGATCACTGTTAATGTGCATGGACTTAGAGAGGAGTGGCTGCATTGGAGAGTGTTGAAAGGAATGGAGAATAGGTGGTTCAATTTGGAAGTGTATGTGTCCAGCAGGTGGCGTAATGGCGTCTGCTGAAGTCAAAATCGAAAAAGTTGGATTTGTTGTCCAGTATTAATGTTTCAATGGGATGTTGTTTTTCTGAAGCTATTATGTTGCATATTTGCTCATGCTGAGGTTCAAATTGGTAAAGCATGCTGATACGTGGGTTGATTTAGATGTGTTCTGAATAAGTTGACAGCTTTATTCTTTTACCTCCTTATGTAGTCTTGTTATTTTCCTTTTCTTCTAACATGGACTGATCACCGGTTTACATAATTAAAGAGACATCTCTAAGAAGCAGATTTAGAGAGCTTGTGTTAGTTCTGGTTCTCCGGAAATATTTGTCTATGACTGCATAAATATTGCTATGCCTAGTTATGTGGTTGTGAAAACATCAATCCTGTCACTACCTCATCAACAACTTGTTGTATATGAGAAAATATTTAGTTTTGTTTGGATGATTTAATAAGATTATGTTCCATATTTGGTTTGGCATGTTGCATGATGAATATTCTTTCCCATTAGATTTAAACTGTCCCTAACTTGTCCATCAGGCAAGAGTATCTTGTGAGGTGCATGTAAATACGAATGACCAGACGATTGTCCACCAAGATTGCTACCCCGAGGTGAGATTTTCCTTGCTTTCGACTACTTAATTGCTCTTACACTTGCTCATATGAGATAACCTTTGTCATATCAAGCCTGGTCATTTGTTTGGGATTGAAATTGGTGCTTGTTGAGCCTTATCGAATGAGTCTGCCTGTGCTACGCCCTGCCCCTTTGAGAGCCTTTCTACCGGTTCCCTGAACACTTCTAAATCTAGCTGAAAGTATTGTTTATTGGTTTATGCTAACTGCTAAGAGAATAAGTCCAGTTCCTTGTTCAGAGGAAGTTGGGTAAGCTATAGCTCTAATATTAGATATAATCTAGTTTAGTTCTCTACTGAGGGCACACCCCTTCTCTCAAAAAAGGGTACTGAATTACTTAATATGCTGTCCTTTTTGTGAAATGCTTTGTGCACCGTTAGTGAAAACCAAGCAAGCAATAAGCTGGATATGAAGGGTGGTCCAACCCATGTACTAATGCAGTGCTGTTGACTGAGTTGAGGTTGCTGATATGTACAGATATTATATATGGATAATATACCATAGATATATATGTATGGATATAATTTTCTCCCTTCTCTCTCCCTGTTATTTTTTTTTTTTTTTCCGGGGGGGCAGCAGAGGAGGGGGATAAGTATGTACTGCCTTTTTGTGTCACAAATAAACTGAAGCATTAAGGTTTTCTATATATGCTAATCCATGAAGTGGTTTTTTATTTTTTGCAGTGATGGGGTGGATATAAATAGGATGTGGCAGAAATTCTCGATGGCAATTGGCGAGTTGTAGCCGAACATAAAGTGTATAAATATTTGGAATAGACCCGTGGATTAATGCAACTATGACCCAAAATTGTGTAAGTGGTGGTTGGCACTACTCTAGGTGTTAATATGACATTCTAATTTTAGGAAATGGGGATCTTTTTGTCACTTCTAGTGGGAGGCTGCCAAAATTAGGATTCCTAATGACACATGATGATACATTCTCAATGAACATGTCAGTTAGCGTTAGCTTGTATCAATTAGCAACAAGGCCGAGATAATCCGCTCTGTACTCCATGATTCTAGCTTGCAACTGGAGGCAGGCGGATTGGGTTGACGGGTCGGGTTGCTAGGGCTCGTTGGCCAGCCCTATCAGATACAAAGGAAGTGATACTAAACATGCATGATCAACGTGTTTGGTTCCCGTTCATTTATGAATGAACATCATGTTTTATGCCAAATTTGCAACGCCCCTTTCACTGCCACAATGAATAATCACTTTACATGCATGTATGGAATTAAGGAGACTCGATGGTGATTTACTTAAAACTCTTGATCAGCAGCAAGTTATACTGATCACCATTGAGTACTGGACGATTACCCATCTTTGATAGCATTCGGCAGTACAGTACGCACTCCTCGATAAGAAACAAGATTCATAAATATCTTATAATTTGATTAACTACAACAATACTGGAAAGATATTGAAAGAAGAATTCAACTCATATTGCATTAAGGGACTGGGATTTTAATTACCCGAGATGACCGAGAATACAGAGCTTACGGTCTGTATGAAAGTGAACACCAACAACATAAGGTAGAAACAGTCATACAAGGCGTGCGACAATAATCACGTCTGCAGCTAAACGTACATGTCTGCCAACGGCTTTTATAGAATTTTTTCAAAACTTCACAAAGAAGATAAAATTAGAATTCATGGCTGAAACAGCTATACTTGTGCCCAGATTGTTGACTAAAGTTGCAGCATCGCGGTTAGGTAGCCCAATTTTGATTATCCCCTCGGATCCAAGTAAATCCACGTCCTTGTCTGTATTGATAAGGAAATCTAACATCAGAAAATAATCAGTAATGTATGCATCATTTGGATCTTGACATTGCTCAAAGGCCATGAGGTTTCGAGCATAAATCTCCGTGGAATTGTCTAACTTCAGTCCAACCACAGCTAGCTGACTTGCACAGTACATCTGCTTAACTGCTCTAGGATTTCTTCCTGGTCGGTTGTCTCGAGGAGGTAGGTGAAAGGTTCTAAGCAAATCAACGAAGTGCAGTATTCTCAACTCGATGAAGCTCGCATCCATCAGGACCATTCTCACAAAATCATTACGGCTAAGTGGAGTACTAGCAGCGGCCTCTTCGTAACATTGACAAATAATATTTCCTTCAAACTCCCATATAGTGTTCACTAAATTCTCCAAGGTTGTCTCGGCTCGTTCCAGGAAACTCTTGAGATATTTCAATTTATACATTTCCATGGTTAATTTGGAATTTTTCGTTGCCATGGTGAAAAGGCCTATTGAAATCACCTGAGGAGTATATGGCTATAAGCTTCTTCGTTCAACTTGCGAAGGGGATCTGGAACCTCGTGGATACAGTATATATCCAGGGGATGACGGAGTCTCTAAAGTTCCTCTGATTTCATTTACCAACCTTGCAGGTTGATGTTGGTTCCCCATTGAAGCTCTAGCATTTGTTTCGTCCGGAATTATTTTCTCACAGCTTGCAGATTAATATTGTTCCGTTGTCTATCAAGCTGCGCGCTTTCCTTAAATCTCCTGACGAACGTACAACAACACAAGAGTCATGACTAGCATTAAATTAAAATATTGGATGGATATTTCCATGCATGCACGATGATGCAAATTGATGTGTTAGCTGAAACGCCAACTAGTGGTACTGTTGACGGAAAAGAAATGAAAATTCAAATAGAAATGGATCGAAACGGATAAGATGAGAAGCCAAGCTCAACTAGTCACTACAAGAAAAATGGATATTTGTGACTATTTGTTTGCGATGAAAAGACTATTTGTGATTAAAACAGACTCATTTTAACTGTAAATAATCATTTTGTTAGAATTAACTGGATGTAAACAAGTAGTTTTCTTGTAGTGAGTACTTGATGGATATAATTAATTACAAAAAAACGAGTATTTGTGACGAATTATTTATAACGATAATAATTATTTACGACGAAAAAAGACTTATTTTGATAAAAAATAATCATTTAAAAAAAAAAGAAAAAAAGAAAAACAAACTGATCACAAATATGTAAAAAAGTACTCATGACATCTAGATCATCATCAACTCTTGAATCTATGCTAAACTAGAGAATTAATGATATAAACTGAGAGTAATTATTTTAGAGAGATTTTCGGACCACCTTGTGGAAAAAAGTCAAGCTGATCTGATCTAGTTGGTTCGCACTTGGAAACATACCTCCAGCGATCCAGGTTCAAATTTTCGCTGAGTGCTTCAAACTATATATATCCGAAATCCAACTCAACCCATGCCACGTTTTAATGATTGGTTTCCTACCTGCCTCATGCACGATTGATACCAAAACAGTATATACTTGCATATTATTTATTTATTCAATGATCGACTGTCATGACCATCAGATATTTATCTATATGATAAAAAATAATTGGGCCTTTTTTCACGATATAAATAATGGTCAAAATGGATCAAAATATATAAGCTCATTTAATTGATTTGCAAGTAGTCTTGGGTGATCTTACGCATTGATCTTGAATCATAACTCTTTCACATAGTCAGACTTGACAAATGTTCGTGATGAAAGTTCAAATAAGTCCTAATTTTCAGCTAAAATTAATGATATTTATGATGTAAATGGGTGAAGATTTTACGAACTTTGATATTTGGATTCGGAAATTTTGAATTGTAATTCGGCTTGTGTTGTGTCATGGGGATATGGGCTACGGTTTCTTAATTAGGACAAGATTTGGGTTGCAATACTTATCTCATCTCATCTTATCTTATCTCATCATTGTAATTATTTCAAATTCACACACAAAATATAATAAAAAATTCAATTTTTTTAAATCTCAATTCAACTTTTTCAAGTCTCAAAACAATAAAAATATTAAAAAATAATATTCTGACAATATTTTTTCAATTTTCTTCTTTCATCTAAAACTATCTCATCTTATCTCTGAATCTAAAGCTCTAATGAGATTAACTGAAATATTTTGTTAAAAATTGAATAAAATGTTGTTAGAATGTAATTTTTTAATATAATTTTTATTTTAAAATTTTAAAAAAATTGAATTGTTTATTATATTTTATATGAGAGTTTGAAAAAATTATTATGATGAGATGAGATGAGATAATTTTATGTATCCAAACTAGTGATCTTTCCCCTCAGGAAGGAAGTGGCCGATTGTGTAGGGTGATGGGTCTTGGAGTCTTGAAGTATGATAGTTTAGTGTGCATAGAACATTGCTTTAGGGAAGAATTTAACACGTATACAGGTGTTTGGAATCTGGATAGCTTTAAGACTTCGGGTTTAGATAGAACTGGATTAGTTTGCATGTGAATTGGACTGTCCCTTGTAGTGGGTTTCGGCTAAGACTTTCATGGATTGGTTTGATGGGCCCAACCATGCATGGGCCTAATGGGACGGACTTTCTATTGGGCCGAAGGGGCAGTATCGACTTCTGGCCAATAAAATTTCAGACTCCTATATATCCTCTATATCCTCAAGCATTAATCACCCCCTGCCGCCGCCTTGACATCCCCATGCATGGCGCCATGGTAGTTGGAAAGATCCTGTAGCATACGAAATGCCCGACTGTTGTGATAATTTCTACGTACCAAATAATTATCAAGTTTTTTAACATTTTTTTCTCTTCTTAATATTTAACTAGAATTATCATGATCAGATATTTATGTATGATGCGCATAATAATATTGCGCATACGGTTCTCTTTTTAGACAATAAAGGTTTATATATTTTCGAACAATTCTACAAGCATTTATTTCCCTTTTACGGCATGCACGAATATGGTCAAAATGTATCAAAATTCATTAGCTCATTAATTGACATGCAAGTCTTGGTTCTTACGCAGTCTTGAATTGTAACTGATCTCAGTCGATCGACTTGGACAAGTACTATTAGCGATGAAACATTGAAAGTAGTTTAACAAGTACTTCTAATTCTGAGCTAAAACCAATGAGATTTATGAGGTCATATTTGGACGATTATCTTTAGTTAGAACTAGGAAACTGTTTAAAGAAAAATTCCATTTTATAAGCTGGTGTGGATAACAGATAACACACCTAGTAAAGTTTACGTGACCTAATTTGATTTGGGAAAAAAAAAATTTAAATTTAAATCTTACAAATTAAATATTATTATGTTATTGATGTGGTTGGTATGTATTGACATGATCAACTAAATCAACAACATCATTATTTTAGGAATATACATTGTTACCATATACATAAATGTTACCATACATATCATTGTCAATGTATCTATTTAATTGTAATCTCTTTCAATGTAAAATGGTCTGGCAGTAAAATAAAAGTTTGATTCTTTGCAATTAATATGGTATCAACCTAACCCATGATCCAACCTCTTCCGCCACAATGACTACTCATCCCTCTTCCTCCTCCTCTACCCTCCCTATATCATCCCCTTATCTTTTTCATCCTTTTGATTCCGCATGCCTCATCCTGGTTTTTGGTCTCCTCAATGGATAATTTCACAAAATGGCAAAAAGTCATGACCCGAGCCCTCAATGCCAAAAACAAATTGAGTTTTGTTGATGGCACACTCAAATCACCAGATCCCACCTCCCCCGATTATGCCCAATGGAATCAAACAAAAGACATGGTCCTCACCTGGATCCTCAATTTTATCAGTCCCTCGATTGCCAATTCCCTTGAATTGCCATATTGATCCTCGTGAGATCTGGCTTGACCTCACATCTTGCTTCTGCCACAATAACAATGCTCGCATCTATCACCTCATACTTGAACTCTCCTCCCTACAATAAACCACAAGTTCTGTCAATGAGTACTACAATCAAATTAAACAAATTTGGGATGAACTTAGTCATTTACAGAACAAGCATGATTTCAAGGAATTGCAGCAATAGGCTGAGGATGAATGTGTTTTTCAATTTCTGCTTGGGCTCAATGACTCCTTTTCCCATCTCCGAACCCAGATCCTAGCCATGGAACCCCTCCCCTCCATCCCCAAAGTTCTCCATCCTCTTTCAAGAAGAACAACAACGGCTCTTGCATTTACGACCACCACCATCCGATACTCTTGCCTTGGTAGCCCGATCTACCGATCTCATGAAACCATCCCTAAAGTGCACGGAGTGCGGCAAGGATGGGCACCTCCAAAATCATTGCTAGAAGATCGTTGGCTACACTCTTGGCAGAGAACACCATAGCAAGCCTTGACCCTCTCTTCTCAGGAAACCACCGCCAGTAGCAAATCGAGCTTCAGCCTCACTCTCCGCCCTGAGCCCAGTCCTTGGTTTGTCATCGAAACTCTACCAAAAGCTGATGGACATGCTCACACTATCCTATCTTTCACCCATTTCATTGGTAACAGCTCCATCACTATTTCTTTCAATAGCCATCGAGATTGGGTCGTGGACAGTGGCGCAAGTGACCACATGAGCCACTATCTCGCCTCCTTCTCTGATCTCAAGAGCCTTGCTTAAGAGAAAATGGTGCGGCTACCCACAGGCCAGACCATTTCTATTGAAGGCATCGGCACCTATGTTCTCTCTCCCAATCTCACTTTACAAAATGTCTTTTATGTCCCTCAATTCTTCTTTAATCTCTTATCTATCCCTCAACTCACAACTAATATTACCTATGTTGTTTCTTTTTCTTCTATCACTTGTCTCTTTCAAGACCCACACTCGACAAGGCTGATTGGAGCTGGTGAGTTTTGCAAGGAGCTTTACGTGTACCGACCCAATCCCATTATGGCCCTCCGCACAACCTACTACTAATAAAACCTTGTGGCACCAGTGCCTAAGTCAACCATCTAGCTTCACCATTCCCAGCATTTTTAATAATTCATGTGTTATTTCTGATTGTGATATTTGTGCTCGTTCTAAGCACACTAGACTACATTTTTCTTCTCATGCTAATAAAAGTAATTTTCCTTTTAATTGTATTTTTGTTTTATATTTGGAGTGATTATCGTACATCTTCCATATGTGGGGCTCATTATTTTCTCACGATAGTTGATGATTTTTCACGCACTACTTGGATATATCTTATGCGTTATAGATCTGAGACTTATACTCAATGTCCATCTCATGCATTTTTTTCCCTTTTCCAAGATCAGTTCAATACCATTATTAAAATTATTAGGACCGATAATGGATAATAATTTCTCTCCCACAAATTCCAAACCACCTTTATGACCATAGCATCATTCATAAACGTACTTGTGTTGAAACATCACATCAAAATGGCGTTGTGGAACGTAAACACTAGCACCTTCTGAATGTTGCTCACAATCTTCACTTTCAAGCCCACTTACCTTTAAAATTTTGGGGTGAATGTGTTCTCACCGCCACATATCTCATCAACTGTACACCAAGTCGTATCCTTCAAAATAAATCTTCTTTTGAACTCCTCTTCACTAAAACACCCAGCTATGATCATCTCTGTGTATTCGGTTGTCTTTGTTACGCACAAACTCTCCATGATCATCTTGATAAATTCTCTCATCATGCCTCCAAATGTGTTTTCCTAGGCTACCCTAGTGCCCACAAAGCATACAAACTCTACAATATTGACACCCAAGCCATTTTCTATTCCCTCGACGTCACTTTCATGAACAACAATTTCCCTTCCAACACATTTTTTACTCTCCCCTTCCCTCCCCCCTGGTCCTCCCTCTCCCTGTTCCTGAACCTATATTTCCACCACCTTCTTCTCCTTCTTCCCTTAGTACTCCCGACTCATCACCTTCACCTCCTTTAGCTCCTCCTCTTCGTCCTCATCGCACAACTACTCGACATGTATATCTTCAAGATTGCGTCTATCCAACCTTCCCCACGAAGTCCACGACATCCTCACCTGCTGCACGGACCTCAAGTACTACTCACCCTTTATCTGCTTTTCTTTCATATTCTCGTTTCTCACCTTCCCACCTTACTTTTTTTACTGCTCTCACCGCTTCTGTTGAACCATCATGCTATTTTGATGCTCTCTGTCATTCCCATTGGCATGAGGCCATGTCTGCTGAAATCCATGCTCTTGAGGACAATTCTACTTGGACACTTGAGCCACTTCCTCCTAGTAAGAAGTTTATTGGTTGCAAATGGGTATTCAAAACTAAGCTCAAAGCAAACGGCTCCATCGAAATATATAAGGCTCAGCTAGTAGCCAAGGGCTACACTCAAGTTGAAAGCCTTGATTACTATGAGACATTTGCCTCTGTTGCCAAAACGACTATTGTCTAGCACTTGTTGGTTGTTGCTACTACAATACAATGGATCATCCATCAACCTTGACGTCAACAATAATTTCTTACATTGTGATCTTGATGAAGAAGTCTACTGACCCCACCATCCGGATATTGCATCAAGGGGGAGACCCTTGTCTCCCGCCTCTGAAAACTCCTCTATAGCCTCAAACAAGCCTCCCGAAATTGATTTTTTAAACTAACCACTATGCTTCTTGCCGTAGGTTTTCATCAATCTCAAGAGAATCATTCTTTATTCACTTTGGTCACTTCAACCAGTATCGCTCTTGTCCTCCTGCGTTGATGATATCACAGTCGCTGGTAATGACATCTCTCAAATCGAGATTTTCAAGTATTCTATCCACACACTTCAAAACCAAAGATCTCAGTTATCTGAAATATTTCCTTATGCTCGAAGTTGCTTGCTCACCGAAAGGCATCTTCATGAATCAACTAAAGTATGCACAGACCACTCATTTTGTTATGGAACAACACTTGAAGCTCACCATTCACGATGACGATCTCCTAACCGACCCTTGTGTCTATCTAGGGTTTGTTGGACGACTCATCTACCAGACATCACAAGCCCTGATATTGTTTATGCAGTGAATATTCTTAGTCAGTTTATGCATGCTCCTAGAGTTCCTCACATGATCACTATCACTTATTCCGTTACATCAAAGGAAGTCCAGGGCAAGAGATTTTCTTCTCACCATCTAGTGGGGTACATGTCATTGCCTATACTGATTCTGATTGGGTCAATTGACCTACTACTCGTCGTTCCACCACATGATACTTTATTCAATTAGGCACGAGTCTTATCTCCTGGCGTACAAAGAAACAAATTGCAGTGGCTCGCTCTTTCACCGAAGCTGAATACCGCACCATGACTGTCAGCCTGTCACCACATGTGAACTCATATGGTTGAAGCAACTTCTCACTAATCTTAGTGTTCCTCATCCTGAGCCCATCACCTTACATTGTGACAATCAATCTGCTTTCTACATTGCTCACAATCACGTGTTTCATGAGTGCACTAAGCATATTGAGATTGACTATCACATCATCTGTGATAAGATCAGCTTGGGCCTTCTTAGAGCTGTCCATACCTTCTCCCACGAGTAAGTTGCCAACATCTTCACCAAAACATTAGGTCGGGAACTCTTTTATCATTTTGCACGCAAGTTGGGTATTACAGACCTTTATGCGCCAACTTGAGAGGGAGTATTGATAGGATCAACCAAATTAGCAACAACATGATTTTAGGAATTAAAAATATACATAGTTACCATATACACAATAGTTACCATATATAACATAGTCAATGTATCTATTTAATTATAATCTTTTTCAATGTAAAATGGTATAGCAGTAAAGAAAAAATTTGATTCTTTACAATTTTAACAGTATGCTCTACACACCAGTTTGAAATAGAATAACCCTTTTTTTAAATTTTGTGCTCCAATATACATTTTTTATTTATAACATGACCATTATACTTAATCATTTATTCTTTGAATTTAAATGTCAAATTTTTATTTTCGTAATTTGAAAATTGCATCACAAAAATAAGAATAGTTTGGATATATAAAGCGTAATTAATCTAATGTGTGAATGTCGGCTAATTACATCAATGAGACGTGATTATACATTCGATAGAACTAAAACTGATGCAATATATATATAATGGCTTATAAAACACATCGTTAAGGGAGGTGTGAAAGGGGCTATACTAACTCTATCAAGTGCAAGAGTGATGGAACAAGCTGGGGCAAAAACAAAAGTTATGGGTGTGAGAAATTAGAAAGAAAGATTTATTAAATTAATTCAACTAGTACTTTATCCTCTTTATTTTTGTGAAACCACGCAACCTAAGCAATCCATGCATGGTAGGCACATTTAGAGCATTCCCATCCGGTTGAGTATTTCCTCTTTCTCTCCAAAATATAGTCCAAACTTTGGGAAAGTTGCGCCTTCGATCCTCATCCCATTCAGCTGAGCATTTTAGGATTTGGTTTTGGGGATGCTAAAGTAGATCCCCATATTTGGAGAATTACTATAGATCCCCTATCGAGTTTAATATTTTTTTCCTCTATGTGCTGTTTACCCTCCCGCGTTCAACTCTTTCTTGCTCTTTAGTTGCTCCCGAGTCCCCTTCGCATCAATTGACAGCAAACCTTCTGATTGCCTTCTCCAGTAAGTTTCTCGACTTGTCCAAAACACACAGACCCACACACACACACACACTTCCTTCTCTCTCTCTCTCTCTCTCATGTTCTATATATGCCTGAGAAATCATTGGGAACCTCGCTTGCTCTCACTCTTGCACAGAACAAGTTCCATTTGATTTCACCAAATTTATAATCGACCATTGTACTTCTCATATGATGAAATCTCAAACACATAATTTTGGGTCTCTTTTTGTGCTTATCTAGGGTTTCTAGATATGAGATTTTGTTTGTGATTTGTGTGATTTATGATAAATTCATTATGTTTTATGCCATTCGATTATTTTCCATGAGCTTTGTGATTTGTGTGATTTCTGTAATTTTTGTGTGATAGATTGGTTTGATTTTACTTCTTTTGTGATTTGTGTATTCTCATAGATTTGTGATAGATTTTCTTTGCAATTTGTGTAATTTAGTTAGTTTATGCTTGTCTACAGTTTATAGGTATAATTTTACTCAAAAATGTGATTGGCAATTTGTGTGATTTGTGATTTGTAATTTGTACTATTAGGTCTATGATAATTTTCCCTTTATTGCTTATGCATTTTTGTGCTATAATTTTGGGTCTCTGATTATTCTCCTTCTATTACTTATATGTTCTTGAGTTGCATATCTCTTGTTATGAGAATGATTGTTGTGGCAACTCTTGAGAATGTGGTTTGATTACTTTATTGCTAAAGATCTTGAATTTATTGTTGAAAAAAATAGCAGCTTCAGGTGTTAATATGCACGAGCTGTCATTAGGGTTGTATTTCTAATGTAATGAGGCTGTAATGATGGTTGAAATGAATTTTGGGAGTGTAAAATCAACAAGTATTGTGAAATGTACTCTATCACTATGGCAAGGTAACCTAGATGACCATTTTTATTGTGAAAGTTTCACAAATGCAATCGGGATTTGCAGCCATTCAAGCTTGTGCTCATCTCCTCTGCCTAACCTTTGACCATTCTGAGCCCCCATATTATAATTTTATATTATTTTCTCTTATTTTCTCCATTGGGGTGAGTTAACATCTCGTAAAAATGACAAATGTTATAAATTTATTATACTTTACTCTTGTTATACCATTAACTCAAGTTGTTGGAGGTGGTTTGGAAACCACTCGTGCTCGAAAATTTATAGTCTGTTAGGCAATTATTTTGTTGCTATGTCGTTTAACTTTGTTGTGGATTTGATGTTTTTTAATTATGCAATTAACTCAAATTTTTGTTGGGGTGGGTTGGTAACCCTTTTGCTCAACAAATATATGTTGGGTAATTATTTTTTGTGTTATTTGGCTTTGTTATACTATAATTTCCGGATTTGATGTTTTTGAGTTATGCCATTAACTCAAGTTGTTGTTGGGGTGGGTTGGCAGCCTAGTGTGCTTGAAAATTTACACTCTATTGGATAATTATTCTATTATTATATTATTTGACATTGTTATGTTATAATTTCCAGATTTGATGCTCTTTAGTTATGTCATTAATTCAATTTGTTGTTAAGGTGGGTTGGCAACCCATTGTGCATGAAAATTTACACTCTATTGGGTAATTATTCTATTGTTGTATTATTTGGCATTGTTGTACTATAAGTTTCAAATCTGATGTTCTTTAGTTATGCCATTAACTAAAACTGTTGGTAGGGTGGTTTGGCAGCTCCTTGTGCTAGAAATTTTACACTTTGTTGGATAATTATTATGCTGCTATGTTATTTGGCTTTATTGTGCTATAATTTCCAGATTTAATGTTCTTTGAGTTGTGTCATTAACTCAAATTGTTGGAGTAGGTTGTCATCCCCTTAAGCTCGAAAATTTATACTCTATTGGATAATTATTCTATTGTTATGTTATTTGGCATTGTCGTGCTATAATTTCCAAATTTGATATTCTTGAGTTATGCTATTAACTCAAATTGTTGGTGGGATGGGTTGGCAGCCTTTAATATTAAAAAATTTACACTTTGTTGATAATTATTATGCTACTTTGTTATTTGGCTTTATTGTGCTATAATTTTTAGATTTGGTGTTCTTAAGTTTTGCCATTAATTCAAGTTATTGTTGAGGTGGGTTGGCAACCCTTTGTGCTCGAAAGTTGAAACTCTACTGTGAAATTATAATGTTGTTGTGTTATTTGGCATTGTTGTGCTATAATTATCATATTTGATGTTCTTGAGTTATGCCATTAACTCAAGTTGTCGTTAGGGTGAGTTGGTACCCCTTGTGCTAAAAAATTTACACTCTGTTAGGTAATTATTCTGTTGCTGTGGTATTTGGAATCATTGTGCTATAATTTTTTGTGTGTTTTTTGTTGCAATGATGAATGTCTATGTTGAAATTATATGAGGTTGTGATGAAATCAAATTTTGTTGGGACGAGAGAAATGGGCACAAACTCCATTGCAGGGCAACTAGGATGGCCAATATCGATGTCAAGACCCCACGTTAAGTGGCAACTGATTGTTGCAGTCATAGGTTTGTGCCCTTCCTCTATGTTACCACTGCCCATTCTAAGCCTCTATTGCAGTCCTAATTGTGCCCATTCCTCTATGTTGATAACTAATTTTGAACTTGAGCAAAGTTTCTTATGTATGGATTACTTCAATGTCTACAA
This sequence comes from Pterocarya stenoptera, assembly GCA_003123785.1. NCBI lineage: Eukaryota > Viridiplantae > Streptophyta > Magnoliopsida > Fagales > Juglandaceae > Pterocarya > Pterocarya stenoptera. The sequence goes on from QEOT01123740.1 coordinate 58,283, forward strand.
TTTTATACATATTGACTCACATGAGCACGACAATATGTTCTTCATGAACCTCTTAAATCAGGACCCTTGAATTGACCATTCATTCTTGAGTCAAATTCAACACAGTCCAGTGTTAGTAGAAAACTCTCCACCCCAACTCAACTTGAGGTTCTTACGACTAACAAATCACAAGGGAGTCAACATGGTTCTTGGGACTACCTTGAGGTTCTTGAGTCAACTTCACCCAAAAGGAAGACAAGCTATGTGTGTCAGCGTGGTTAAATACAAGTTTAGATGCAATACAAGGGACCAATAAAAAAACTTACCCAACTTCGGGAGAAAATTCTATTATACTTCTATGAGTATAATCAAACTACAACGGAGCAAACAATTGGATCCTTAGTGCATTAGTGGTTGACGATTAAAAAATCGACCAATAAATTAGGTGCAAAACTAGCCCAAGTGAAATGGCTAGATCGAAGTAGCTTGACCAAGCAAGGCAGTGTATATCCATCCACTAACTTTTGTTGCTATTTTCCATAATGTATTTTTCTGCTTTTGCATAACTACACATTAATTCTTATGCTATCTATTTGTATTTTGCAAGTTCGACAAAACGAAGATTCTGTACCAATTGTTGGAGAAAACTCAATTTCCATTCGGGTATTTTTGACATCTATCAAAGGACCAACCAAAATGGGTTGAACGTTGCTCCAGGACCAACCAAAGAAAAGACCCCAAATTGTACATATGTTGCTCTAGATTCACTAATCCAAGAGGACAATGTCGTAGAGAATGGTGTTGTTGACTTATAGAAGCCACTAGGAAGGAAAGCAAAGAAAGCAAAATGAAATATGCCAAATAGGCTAGCTAAGGACATTGTCAAGATCTCGAGGATAAAATATATTCTTATTGAGGAGTCACGCCTTCAAGAAAAAGAATATTTTAACCTTAAGGAGCAAAAAATACATTTCGATCTAGAAATGGAGGAGCATAGAATACTCCAAGAGGATGAGAGAATCAGGTTGGAAATGGATAAACTTCAATTTTTCTAGTTTAAAGTCGAGGAAAAAGTCGAGATGGAGTGGTTAGAAATGGAGAAGTGAATTATGTTGATGGATGTAACTCCCTTACAATAAGCATATTCCATAAATGTCAATGAATATTATGGTAAAACGTAATTCACATAAGTAGTGAAATGAGGGTGATAATTGAAATGTAAACTTTTTAATTTTTTCCGACAATTATATTGATGGCATGTTGTTGATATTTGTAAAAAATTAACTACTTTTTTTTTTTTGTTGGACTTGAGGACATTGTTTGTGATGTTATCCACTATTGTGATGTTGGACATTAAACGTGATGTTGGATGTTTGGACTTGAGGACAATTTTTGTATAGAATGATTGTTTTTTAAGGTTTGAGAAATTAGCCCAAATCATAATCAATTTTTTAATCATAAAATAATATCGTACGTAGGAATGAGAAAACCAAATTGAAAACATTTATTACTCTAAACTTGTCATTTGCTACAACTAACTTTAAAATTACCATTGATGCTCAATTAGATTCAATTGGAGCTGAGCATGAACTGAAGTGTTTCTAATTTTATGATGACATTGAATGAACTCCATAAGTTGACTTGTATAATTGTACAATAGTTCATGAGGACTATCGTCAACTTGCTTGTAATCAAAGTCGAAAACTCAATTATCTTCTCACTTTTTTTCAATAATCATGTTATGTAGAGTTACACATGCATTCATAATATTTTCTAGATCACTGATTTGAATAGGGGTGTAAATTAATAGGGATCGAACCAGACCAGACCGGTAGCTATCGGTCTGTTCGGTCTAGCCCAATTATTTTATGACTATGACGGGAGTACATACCTTTCCACACATATGCACAATTTTTTCACTTCTAGTGCATGCAATCAATGCTTCCTAACATCCTTAAGAATTCACATTGTTTATCAACAGAGAGCGATCAAGTAATATCATTAGCATTTAGAAACCTCAAATATTCATTAGAGAAAACATGAACGACCACTTCCACAAAATTTTCCAAGCTCTCAATTGTGGTACTTTCTCCATTATGAGTCTCTTTGGATGAAGTAAAGGTTGTATGCCTCTACCTCATGCTGAATACGAAAGAAAAAAAATGGAGCAATCTGTGTGAAATCTCCTTTGAAATATATTGGAGAGATATACTGGTGATTCTATAAAATAGTCATGAAAGGTCGTTCATGCCCTTGTGTATGATCACGTTTAATGTACTTACAACGCAGATGAGTATCACCACGAGTAGATGTTGATCCTTCATCTTCGTTGAGAACTATCACCAATTTATGTTTAGGGTATAAGTGAAGCAACAATTTGCAAAAGAAAAAACGAGCTATAGAAAGCTCGAAGTAAAGAATGAAATTTTCTCTTAATCTCAAATGAAACTTAGGTTGATGCCGATATCAATAAAAGAGCATGAAGTGCTCTTATTTATATTCTAAAATATTACCATTTAAAAATATGATCATGTAGAAACTTGAATTTCGAAAAAAAACCTTATTCTTAAAAACATAATATATTTGAAAATATTATCATACCCGTGAAAAAAACGTTAATTATTGTTTGAAATATTTGTAAGTGATCAATAGTTCAAAATAGAAGAAAAATGACAAAAAAGTGGGTAGTTAATATTATAAAAGGCAATTAATCAAAATAATAAAAAATAATAATCGAAAATGATTATTTTAATAGGAAAACATGGTTTTTGAGTAAAATTTGGCAAAATATTTGGCCATCCCAATGTTAAAAATATTAGGCAAAATATTTTAGATGGCGGAGCATTACGAGTATTTATCCCTTTCTTTGTTTGGTAATTTCGAATGGATCTTCCAATGAAATTACACCAAGATTCATGTTATTTTTCAATATTTATTGTAATTCCCGTGTGAATCTTTAATAGTAATTAAATATTATAGTTGTTAATGTCAAAAATCACACAACAAGTCGGAAGGGATGAAAGAATTATTCTCGGCCCACGATGGTAATTTAGACTTCGATACAGTGTTTTTTACGTTCAACCATGAAATAGATAGTAAATAAGTAAATAAAAATAAATAAGGAGAGATATAGAAATTTAAGTAGTTTGGCATAATGCCTACATCCATAGGTTATTTGGACGGAAAAATCTACTATAATAGATGATTTTACAATCTCTCATAGCCTCACACACACATACATATATATATATATTTCTCATAATACAATAAAGGAATTTAAGTTTGGGAAGTTGAAGACGATGTCTCTCTTGAGAGAAGAATCTTTAGAGTCATTGTGTGTAATGGCGCACCATGTCTTTTCGTTTTTCTATCTCAATAAGTTGTTGTAAGCCAATATAAATAATACGAGTTTCATATTATTTACGTGACATAATTTGATTTTAAGAAAATTTTAAAATTGTGAATCTTATAAATTAAATTGTAACACGTAAGAGTTATAGATGGTGTGTAATGTAATTTGATTTTTCAGTAATATGAAAAGTATATTATCTACATCATGTTATAAAAAGATACTCTTGTTGCAAACTCGCGAATGCCATGGAGTCGGGGCAAAAACTAGTTGGTTCTGTTGAGACTGGAAAGAAGTTTCTTTATATGATCACTTTTTTGTTAGCTGCTGCTATCCCGTTTACACTATTCTAAAAACATGGCGTATTAAAATTTTCCAATATTTTTCACCTTCCAATTTGACTTGTAAGGGATACCTGCTTTGACAATGAACCAAATGCTCACGTTCACATTCGGTAAGAGTACTTTCTTGTGGTGGGTGAGAAAGTACATAATTTGTCTATTTGTTTTGGGAGAGCCTTCCAGATGCCCCTTACAAAAAAACTTCCAGTAAGATCATTACGATTAATGTTCTCGTCAATCTCATAAAAGTCAATCTTTTAGAAGTTTCTTCTCAATTTTCTTATATTTTCCTGTTTTGAAATATAAAATATGAAAAATAGTTTAGCTATAAAGAAATTATATAAAAGTAATTTTACAAATTGACGTGATTTGATATAATTTATCATATTGTAAAATTATTTTTATTATAAAATAGATCAAATAGATCACATGAATATATATCAATTTATAAAATTATTTTTATATAATTTCTTTGTAACTATTAGACTTCTCTTTCGATTTGCGTATTTTTACTTTTTGTGTTGGGTTAATATTTTTAAAAGTTTATTAGGATCTTTCCCACGTATTTGGTGTGAATATATGTATTTTTCAAGTTTTTGTCATAATTTCACACGGGATTTTCAAATTGTCAATGGCTGCAATTGTGGAGAATCTTCTCTAACGTCATTTTCTTTTTTCTTTTTTTTTTCTTTAAAATATCACATCTCATCTTATTTTATCTAAACTATTTATCCAAAATCTACCTAATTGAACTCTGAACCACAAGCCCCCAATCTTTCACGCCTTTAACATGAATTCAACATGTTTCCACAAAGGAATAATCCGACGGTAAAGGCCATCACCAGCAAAGCATTTATTTAAATTTTACCCGTCAAATTGCCTTCTGGAAAATTGGAAATTCCCCTGATAAACAAAGCATGAAACGACACGAGGGCAGTATCCTAGTCCAACCCAACGACCCTTCCAAGCCACTTTCGTGTCCCTGTCGTTTGCTACTCGGTCAAAAAAACCGCCAACCGCGTAAAAAGACCTCCTTCGCGTCCTCAGCGCGTTACTTCCAACCGACTCACACTATCCCCTTCACCTTCTCGGAAGCTGCACTGTTGTTCAAAACGCCCCTAAACCGCACGCCCACCTATAAAGACCGCACAATTCCCTCCCACCCCCTCTCATCGCCTCAACCCTTTTCCTCACACAGCTCGTAGTTTGATTCCAAATTCATCTTTTTCATTCCTTCTTCTTCTGCAGTTTCATACCGATATCTTGACGATGAATTCCATGAGATCTTACGCTTTCTCAGTTATTTGCTTTGTGTTCTCTGCGCTTTTCCTGCTATCACAAGCTCAGACCTTGGCTCCTTCTCCGGCACCCGCGGGTCCATCCAGCGATGGTAAGTAATCCTATGAATCTTTGTTTGTTTTCCTAGTACTACATTTTTGGGTAAACCAATCTGAGTTTAATTAATAATTATTGGTACTTATTTCTTGCTGTTCTTGTTTGTTAATTCAGGCTCGGCGATAGATCAAGGGATTGCCTACGTTCTTCTACTTGTGGCCCTTGCAATCACATACCTTGCCCATTGATTTCCCTTATCTCTTGGTGCTTCAACTTGCGGATGTATTTAATATGAATTCTTTATGTATTTTCTCCTCTGATTAATAAGGAGAACTTGCAGCAATTTTTATTGGCCTTTTTGGTTCTTGTAATGTAAAGAGATCGATTGCAATAAAGTGTTTGATCATTTTCACATATTTAACAGCCACATCATAGGTTTCATTTGTGCTAAACTTCAGTTGATCTAAATACGGAGATAGAGAGTATTAGAAGAATGAACGTCTGTGGAAATTGTACAACAATGTGAATGCTGAAAATGTGGTGCTTTTATGTCGTTACAATCCATTGATCGCAAACAAACTCCCAGCCATTACAATAGATTAGGGACACATTCAATTTGATTGGAATCAAAATGCATTTTCAATTAACCAAACAAACTTTCAGAGTTTCAGCCATTACAATGGATTGGAAACATTCAGATGTCTCCTCAACATTAGTAACATCTTCCTCAAGACAATGCATTCTTAGCTGTTGAAATTCTATTCTATCTGTTTCTGATGCTAGAGTAGAATTGCTTTGCCAAGATTGCCAAGAAACTCACAGATTAGACACAAGCAATAAAGAAAGCTGTAAAGAACACAAGTGAGTTACGTGATTTGATCCTAACGATCTACATCTACGGCACGAAGAGCTAGGAGCCTTCTTGTTTCATCAATTCCTAACGATCTACATCCACGGCACGAAGAGCTAGGAGCCTCCTTGTTTCATCGATTGAAGATGAAATACAGTTTTCTATACATGATCACACTCTCACAGATCACTTTCTCTACAATGAGGAAGAAAAAATGAGAAAGTATCTCTCTCAAGTGTTTTTCTTTCTTACTCTCCTGTATCTCTTCTCAGTAAAATTACGTTGTGTTAGAATGAACCACACAGACCCCTTTTATAGCGTTCAAATGTATAATAGAAAAAACTGTAGCCTTCCACCTCAGCACAATTACTCAAGTATTGGCTGCTTGCTTTTCTCCACTTGACATGTGTAGTGTTCATGTTAGTAGGAGGGTAGGAGGGGCACCCACGTGGGCTGACCCCTTCCCTTCAACTTGTAGTAAGGTATGGCATTAAGCCATACGTTACTTGATTTGTAATGAATGGCTTAATGACATACGTTATATTCCGTTACAGCTTGCAACATCTGCAAATTAATTGCAGTGTAATGATTGGCCTTCAAGGCCAGTCGTGTGTAGGTGGACTATAAATAGTCCCCCTCAGTTTGGTTTTGACATCATCTGAAATACGTAAAAGCTCTCTCTTTTTGTTCTCTCTTGATAAGGTATTTAGGCTGTAAGTTTATAAAGTGTCACTCTAGTTTTATACTACGTAGTATACTACGCCACTAAGAGGAAACGCTTGGGATTTGTCAATCTGGAGAAACTTGTGGAGCAATTTTATAAGTTGAACTTGAGGTATTTTTTCGCTATGCTTTCTAACATTGGTATTAGAGCATATCTTATTGTTCCCAGTTTATATTTCTTTCTTGCATATGCTTGAAATCTGGGTGTCATTATTTTTTTTGTCATCTTTTTTTTTCAAAAAGGCCTCGTGCGCACCAAACTTACTGCCTTAGTTTTTTTTATAAAACCTTTTTTTAAGCCACCATGGATAAGGACCGCGAGGTGCTGCGCTCACCACCGCAAGGTTGTTAGGGACCCCGGTCAAGTCCCTAAACACTAAGTCCACGAGTTTGCCTTGGTAGTGATGGCGACCGAGTGTCAAGTCTTCTTGCTTGGTCTTTGGCCCATAATGGCACTTAGGATGGCAATGATGGGTCCCTAGGTTAATAGAGGTATGGTGTTTAGTGATGGTAATGATGATGATGATGAGTTTGGGTGATCTAAGTGGTGAATATGCGTATGTGATGCAATGTGGAACTGCTTATGAGTTGCCCTTGATGTTGGGCCCTCTTAGATGATGATTAAGGTTGAAATGCTGAAGATAGGCTATGGTTTAGATGGTGGCTAAGGGGGATTTCGAGATTGGGATGAGTTGGCTTAGGGTTAGAGTGTAGGATGAGATGCTAGGGTTGGAAGGATGTGGTTGGATGAGGCTAGGACTCCTAAAGTGATGAAGTCATTTTGGGAAAGATAGGGATTCGGCTAAGGTAGGAAAGAATTGGCAATGGCAAGATGGTGATAGTCTTTTATTTGACTTGAGTGATTCTAGGGAATGAGAGATTTGAGGGATTGGACATGGAAGATGGGATTGGGATATGGTAAGTGTTTGGAAGTCTTTGGTTGATTTGAGAAATTCTAGGAGTGGAGTGATTTGAGGAAAGTTGAGTGATTGGAGGGATTGGATTTAGAAGATGGGAGAGGATTGTGATTCGGTCTTGGCTATTGAGGTAAGTCTTGGTTGGCTTGAGATATTGTAGGGATGGAGAGATTTAAGGAATTGACAATGGGTTGACAATTCCTTAAATCAAGGGATTTGGAGTTGGAAGATAAGTTTGGGATGATGGGTAAGGTGGCTAGAGTTGATTCTAGATGGTAAGATGCATAGGAGTTGTTGGGAAGTTGAAGTTTGACTAGGGCAAAGGGTGGATTTCGAATTTAGAATGGATGAGAAGATGGGATAAGGAATCCTAAGTGGTAGGAATTACCTTGTGGGAGTCTAGGGTTAAGTTGGATAAAGGGTTTCGGCTAGGGTTTTGTGGAATGGATGGAGGCTAATTTTGGGAAGTAGGGTTTATGGTGTTTCGGCTAGGGTTATGTGAATGATGGAGGCTAGGTCTTATATGGGGCAAACAAGGTGATGGTCGAAATATGTGAGTGGAAAGGATCAAATGGATGGAAGGAAATATATGGATGTACACGCATGCATATTCAAGAACACAATGGTGAATAACTTCAACACCAATTCTAGAATGCACAAAGATGAATGGACTCAACAAATGAATATGAAGACTCTCTTTATGGTTTATATAGATATCTTGAGAAATCAAAGAATTCTAAGATTGAGACTTAAGATGTCTTTGATTTGCAAGAAGGCAAAGATGAACAAGATGGAAAATAAGAACAATGTATTTTTTGATTTTTGAATATGGAATGGAAAACATAAACACAAGATAGATAATTGAATCAACACATATTCAATGAATTGCAAGATGATGAAACAATATAGATTAATGGATAGATAGCGATTCAACACCTATTCAATGACTTGCAAGGTGATGAATCAAAGATAGATAAATGGAGAATACCTATTCACGAATTGCAAGGTGTTAATCCTCTCTTTGGGATTCACAAATTGTACCCAAAAGAGCCCAAGTGCTAAGCACCGAAGTGTTCTTCAAGAACACACCAAACCGTTCCACAAAGGAAAAATGTCAAAAGACTAAGGATTCAAAGATACTAAACTAAGAGGCTAAGGGTCCTATTTATAGAGTTTACAAAGTGAAAACCCTAATTGGTCCCTTGAAATATAATTAAATAAATTAAATAAAGATAATAAGGCCTTGGATGGCCCCATGATGGTCCATGGCTAGGTTGGCCCTTGGTGGCCTTGACTGGCCTGTGGCATAGGCCATGGGCATGACTGACACGGCTAGCATGCTTGCTGGCATGTGGCTGACATGGTCCAAGCATGGGCTGGACGCTGGCATGCTTGATGGCATGTGGCTGGCATGGCCTAAGCATGGGCTAGGCGCTGGCATGGCTGCATGGCTGCATGGCTGGCAGGGCTTGCTGATGGCATGGCTGGCCCGCTTGTGGTTGGCATGGCTGGCAAGGCTGCTGGCGAGTGGCTTGCATGGCCCAGGCATGGGCTGGGCGTGGGCTGCTGTGTGCATGGCATGGCTGTGCACGCAGGCGTGCGTGCGCGTGCTGGCATGCTGATGGCCAGGCCATGTGCTGCTAGTGCTGGTCTAGCGTGGCCCAAGCAGGGGCATGGCGTGCGGCGCATGGGCGTAGGCAGGGGCGTGCGGCACAAGGGTGCAGGCATGGACGTGTGGCGCATGGGCGTGCTGCACAAGGGCTTGCGCAGGGGCGCAAGCACGGGCGTGCGCATGGGCGTGCTGCACATGGGCGCGCGGCGTATGGGCGTGGGGCGCAAGGGTGCTCGGATGGGCGTGTAGCGCAGGGGTGGGCACATGGGCGCGCGTAGGGCCATGCGGTGTTGGGGTCCACGCATGGGCGCATGCATGGGCATGCGTTGCTGAGGCGCACGCATGGGCGCACGCATGGACGGGTGCATGGGCGCACGCATGGGCGCATGCATGGGCATGCGGTGCTGAGGTGCACGCATGGGTGGACGCATGGGCTTGCGCAGGGATGCAAGCATGAGCATGCGTAGGGCCACGCGGCTCATGGGCGCATGCCAAGGCATGGGGCGCTGAGGCATGCGCTGGGGCGCACGAGTGAGCATACGGCGCAAGGGCGCACGCTGAGGCTCGCGGTGTAGGGGCATGCGCATGGGTGTGCGCATGCTGGGCTGTGCACGGTCATTAGCCGGCACCCTGGGCTGTCAAGGGCATGTCATGGCTGGGGCCGTGGCATGCCTGCGGCATGGCTGTGGTGCTGATCTGGGCGTGCCTTGGCAGGGGCCATGGCATGCCTGTGATGCTGTCAAGTGCGTGCCATGCCTGGGCCCATGGCATGTCAATGGTGCTGTCAGGTGGCTGCCATGGCAGGGACCATGGCATGTCTGTGGGGCTGTCCTGGGCGTGCCATGGCATGCCTGTGGTGCCAGTGGGCTGCTAATGCTGCTGGCCAGGATGGTGGGCGCTGGGGCTGCCTGCTGGGTGTGCTGGTGGGCTGCTGGGCATGCTAATGGGCGAGCCATGGCATGTCAGCAGTAGTGTCAAGGCATGGCCCGTGGGGCTGTCAGGGTATGTCAGCGGCAATGTCAATGGGCTGTCAAGGCTGAACCATGGCACGGTCAAGTAGTAAAATGTGAGCCATGTTCTAATTGACCCGTGCCATTCATGCAATCTTCTTAAGACATACACTAGACCTCTAGGGAAGTCCTCCAAGGTTGGCCTTGACCCCCTGATTGGCCCGACCTTTGTTGTCCATGCATGCCTAGGACAAGTCCTAGGGCGGTTTTAGATGGAGTTTTTTATGGGGTCCCAACAAAGGTGTTGCGCTCACCAACGCAGTGGTGCAGCACGCACCAGGGTGGCGCTATAAGCACCATAGAGGTGTTGCGCGCACCAAGGTGGTACAACGTGCACCAAGGTGGTGCAGCACGCACCAGCGAGGTGTTGCAGGCACCACCGTGGTGCAGCGCACAAATGAGGTGGTGCGGCATCACCAGACTTCCTGGAATTTTTTTCGGGAGAGGATGCGAGTGTGGCAGCTTGTGATGGTTTCTGGCATAGGCTGCATTTGCTGCTGTGTAAGGGCTACTGTTTACGTGAACAGTAGCCATCTGAAGGTAGAAAATGATCTTAGATCATCTGGTTTTTCCACTGGGCCTGGGCTTCACGGCCCGTTAGTTTCTTTTTAAAACAAAAGAAATCTAGGCTGGGCCCTTCTGTGTTTGTTTAAAAAAAGAAGGTCTAGGCCATTTTCGAAGTCCAACACTATTTGAGCTCCTTTTTTTAACACAAAATAAAAAGAAGGGGATGAAAGTGGCACCCCTGGGATTCGAGCCTAGGACCACCGGTTAAACAAGGACAATGCGCACCATTGGGTTGCGACTTTCTTTTAGTTTAGGTAGGGGTTTTAAATGTATTTTTTATACATTTATTTTGTTTTATAAAAAATAAAATATAAAATATAAAAAGAAAAAAGAAAAAATTTTTTTTGCATGATTTTAATATATGCTTAGATATATTGTTATATTACATGTGATCTTTTATTTAATGTTTTTAGATTAAATGCGATTACATGTGATGATGTGAATATATGATTATATTCATGATAGTTTTTTTAATTACATTATGTTATATTACATGTGATCTTTTATTTAATATTTTAGATTAAATGTGATTACATGTATGTGTGAATTGAACATATGGATATGTGATTATTTTATTATCTATGAATGTTAGGCTTGAATATTTAGACATTAGTTTTCATTTTTTTTAGTGATAAAATAGAAAATTCTCACTAAGTAGTCTTAGTTAAAATTGTTAGTATAAGTGATAGGCTGAAAGAATTACAGTGACCTCAGTAAGAACTATAAATGCACTGTATAGCCAAAAGACTACGATGGCCCAAGTTAGAACTGAAAATGCATTGATAAAACAATAAAAATAGATTGTAATGGTCTTAAAAGAACCATCTTTATAGACTGACCCAACAGGTCGTTGTAGTCTAAATAGCTATCCTTGTAGACAAGCCCAACAGGTTGTTATAGTCTGAGCAGCTGTCCTTGTAGACTGGCCCAAAAGATTACTGCAGTTTTAGTAAGTTATGTCTTTACATGTGACTAGGTCTAGATGACTACTTAAAATAGTGGGAGTATGGTTGAGATTTATGATAATTTGTATTCATATAAATGGCATGCTAGGCTTGGCGATATAGGACAAAATAGAATGACTCGGTTTGCTAGAGAAGACCTGATAGGCAATCTAGCTAAGGTCATCTTGTCCACATGTGAATATTGTCTAATGGAAAAAACTAAGAGAAAACAGTTTGGAAAAGCTACTAAGGCATCTTTTTCACTGCAATTAGTCCACTCAGATATCTGTGGTCCAATGAATGTGAGGGCAAGACACGAAGGTGTCTACTTCATCACATTTATAGATAATTTTTTACGTTACGGTCATATCTACTTAATCTCCCATAAGTCTGAAGCATTATAATGTTTTAGGCGATATCTAAGAATGGTTGAGAATTAGTTAGACAAAATTTTAAAAACTCTAATAACTAACTCAGGATAAGAATATCTCTCTAAGCAATTTAAAAGACTATGTGATGAAAAATGAATCAAAAGATAGTTGACGATGCTAAGTACGCCGCAACAAAATTGCATGAGAAATCGAAAACTGCTTGAGATGGTTAGGTCAATGATGACACAAGCAAACCTACCAATTTCCTTTTAGGGGATGCACTTTTGACTGCTGCCTACATTCTTAACCAAGTGCCTTCCAAATCAATAACGTTAACCACATATGAACTATGGACTGGCGAGAAACCCAATTTGAGTAACTTGCGGCCATGGGGTTCAACGGGTTTTGTTTACGATCTTTCTCATAAGAATGGGAAGTTAGGCCTTAGAAGGAAGAAGTGTATCTTTATAAGGTACTCAAAACACTCTAAAAGGTATGTGTTAATCAGTGAACAATCTTATAGAAGTATAACTAAGATTGAGTCACGAGATGTGAATTTCATTAAAGATGAGTTTCTAAGTAGAGGTGAGGTTGATAGGAATTTAAAACTTCTTGAGATTGTGGAACAAGAGGAAAGTGCTCTAAGGAATTTAGTTGAGAATGAGAAAGAAATTCTTCAAGTTCCTACAAATTATAAAAAATATTTGAATCCGAGTGGGAGCACACCACTTGTCACTTAATCACAACAACCTCAGCTGCGTAGAAGCACACATGAAAGTATTCCCCATTGTTGATTTGAGATTGAATGGAAAGCTTTTATGGTAGCTCCACATGATGATAACAAGCTTAGGACAATTCATGAGACTCTCTTATCTTCTACTAAAGATGAGTAGATAAAAGCTCTTAATGATGAGATTGAGTTTATGAAAACTAACCAGGTCTGGGATCTGGTTGATCTACCGACAGGACGTAAGACTATTGAAAACAAATGAGTTCTTAAGGTCAAACGCAAGTCTGATAGATCAATAGACAAGTACAAAGCTCGCTTAGTGTTAAAAGGATATACCCAACAAAATAGTATAGACTATGAGGAAACATTTTCACCAGTGGTGAGGTTTGCCTCAATTTGCCTGATTCTAGCTATAGTAGCAAATATGGATTTGAAACTCTACCAGATGGACGTTAAAACAGTATTTCTCAATGGAAAACTAGATGAGGAGATTTATATAGATCAACCAACGGGTTTTGTGGTCAAAAGTCAAGAGCGCAAAGTGTGCAAGCTCAAACAATCTATATATGGCCTAAAACAATCATTTAGACAATAGTGCCTCAGATTCCATCAAGCCATTCTCTCAAATGGGTTTACGATGATCATAGAGGACTATTGTGTCTATGTCAAAAGGTCCAAGAAGAGTTTCATTATGTTGTCATTGTATGTTGACGACATAATATTAGCTGGAAATGATAAATGGTTGATAGTCACCATAAAAGAATAACCCGCCATGAAAGAATGGTTATCCTTCAATTTTGAAATGAAGAATATGGATGAGACAGAATACATTTTGGAGTTAAGATCTACAGATATCTCTTAAAGAGACTTTTGTGTTTGTCCCAATAGACTTACATAAATAAAGTTCTCAAGCGCTTCCTAATGAATAGATGCAAACCCATTGACACCCCTGTTGCAAGAAGCAAGAATTTGTCTAAAGAGTTGTGTCTTAAGACTCAAAGAGAAAAGGAAAAGATGGTCCATGTCCCTTATGCTAATGCTGTGGGTAGCTTGATGTACGCAATGATGTGTACTCGGCCGGACATATGCTATGTAATTGGCTTAGTGAGTAAATTCCAACCTAACCCTGGACTGGCTCATTGGAAAGTAGTCAAGAGGATTATGCGATATGTGAAGGGAACTGCAGACTATGTGTTGTGCTATCAGGATTCAGATTTGCAGCTAAGAGGTTACAATGACGCCGGCTAGGGCAGTGACCTAGATGAGCACAAATCAACCACTAGGTATGTCTTTCTGCTCAACAAATGCACCATTACATGGAACAGCAAGAAACAACCCTGTATAGCTTTATCCACCATGGAGGCAGAATATATAGTTTGTTCTGCAGCAGTTCAAGAAGTTGTTTGGTTACGGAGGTTCCTCAAGCATTTAGATATTGACACGTATACTTCAGATTCGGTAACGATATTCTGCGATAGCATGGCAGCTCTCCCGTATGTTAAGAACTCAAAGTATCATGGAAGAACCAAATGCATAGATATCAGATATCACTACATCAGAGACATGGTAGCGCAAAAGGAAGTGGTTCTGAAACACTTTTCTTTGAGTCGCATGCTTGTTGATCCCTTAACAAAACCTATAGCAAGAGATGTCTTTAAGGCTCATGTTAGAAATCTAAGACTGTATAGACTGTAAATGTAATTTGTATTTCAAATGACATTGAGATGTAACATTTTCTTTGGGATATTAATACAATATGATTCAATTCTTATTTTTATCATATTTTGTTTTTCTAATACACACACAAGATATGTCAACAGGCTTAGATTGACTTACTCACACGAGCGATCGCCTCTAGCGCTTGAGTAGCGAGTAGAGATGAGACATTGTGTCCCTAGGTACTTGTCCAAAGGGATAAGTTGGTTGACACAAAGATATGTTGCCTTAGTAGGAGCTAAGATGAGGTCCATTGAAAGGACTATGCATAAGTTACCCCACCATCCATGTAGCCTGTAATTAGCCAGATGCAATATCCTCTTTGACGCCTTAAAGGTGTGCAAATAGATGAACTTAAGTTAGATGCTTAAGGAGTGGCTAAACTAAGATCTGTACAATGTTGGTATAGACATATGTTATTGGAGAAAGAGAAATCCACCGTAGCATGTGTTTCATACTACATGTGCTTATTCGACCATATGAGTAAGTGAGTAAAAGGTTCCTCTCTTTCTCATTGTGTGAGTCTCATTTTTAAAAATGTCCCTTACTTTTGACTATGTCATAAGATGGAGGTTGTGATGTCTGCTATTTTGGCATACTAGCTATGGTCATGATTGATGCGGTCTAAAGAGGCATTGCTCGAAAAGTGGTTCGACCAAAATTGAGTGATATGAGTGCAAAGAAAAGACTCTTTGATATCATATCTTTGATAATTTTTTTGACGTTAAACTATGACGCTACATCTTGGTAGTGGCTAAGGTTGTGAACACATTGAATGATTTGGAGGTAGGGCTGTATACGAGCCGAGTTTGAGCGAGCATGGGGTGTGCGAGCTCGGTTCATTCACTACTCGAGTCGAGCTTGAGCTCGACTCGTTTATCAGTCGAGCCTAAGAGAACGTTCAAGCTCGGCTCATGTATTAGGAAAATGAGTTCGAGCTCGGCTCGAGCTCAATTCTGTTAACGAGCTCGGCTCGCTAAAGATCTGAACTTGATAGGAAAGCACAACATTAGTGAAAGAAAAAGAAAGAAAAAGCTCAACCGCAGAGGTAAAAAAACTAAATTAAGCACACTGATATCTGAACACGATCTCTTCAAATATATCAACATCTGCTCAGATCTACAAGAAAATCAACAATCGAAATAAAAGGTTTTTAAAAAAATGTACATTAACTCAGATTGAGACGTCTGCCGTTCGCTCGCTCAAAATCCATGTCTCCCTCTCAGAAGTTCAGCTCGACCAAACCGCCCTCTCCTCTGACAAAAGCCCTTCCCTCAGACCAAAAGCCACCCAAACGGTGCCAAAAAGGGTGTCGGTCTGGCCAAATTTCTGAAAATGGAAATGAGTTTAGGATTCTCCATGAGAACAAAGTGATGAACACTTCTGAGCTGTTGCAGATCATGAAGTTAAAGAAACTCAGGGTAATGAAGCTGTTCCATTTTCAACAGCGAAAGAGAACTCTGATCAGTTTAGGAGAGAATACATGCCTTTCTCTATTTTAGGCAAGTGAAAGGACCAGAAGCTACCCCAAGTTGACGATAGTTTTTGAGTATCGGGTAGCGGAAATGCTATAGGCAAAGGAGGAGAAAAAAATAAATGAAGTCACGTGTGTGCTGCTAGTGTGTCTTAAACATCATAAATATTAATTGTTAATAGATCTCAGAACTCATCTTGAAAATGGTGAAGCAAAGTTTGTCGGCAAACTTTTCTATTTGTATCTATCCATCTATTTGTATATTTTGTAGATCCCACGCTATTTTGATGAAGCGCGTGGGTGCTTTGGAAAGGGTAATATATTTTATTGATTTAATTCTGCAATATTGTCATTGGATATATTGTCAGATTTTATTGATAAATATTAAATATGATAATTCAAAGAGTTTATTTAGGTACGTTTGGATCTAAACTAAAACTAAACTTAACTCATTTTATTTCATAATTACAATTTTTAAAAATTTTAACATAAAATATAATAAACAATTCAACTTTTTCAAATCTCAAAATAATAATAATATTAAAAAATAATATTCTAACAATATTTTATCATCTCAACTCAACTCAACTATATTCAACATCTAAACGCAGCCTTAGTCTTATGTATCATTCTCTAATTATCAATAGCATTTTTTTTTTATCTCCAAATAATCTTAAAATTGATCCCTTTCATATTTTCAGTCATGCATTTTCTATAAAATAGTTAAGATCCTTGATTATGTTTGAATTAATTCATTGTCTTTATTAATTGAATTCTTTACTGCAATATTGTGCCACTGGATATATTGTCGTCTTGGGTTTTTCAATAAGGATGATAATTCACATAGTTTAACAAGTGGTGAATGATTTATCAAATAGTATCTTTGGATTCGTGAAGTTTTGTAGTTCTATATTTTCCATTTGGAAACTTTGGAGCTGAATCACCAATTGTGTAATTTATTGAATCAAGAATAAATAGGAATACCCAATTTTTTATTGGAAACAATTTTCTATATTATTAGGCGATTCCTCAAAACCTTAGCTGCTCCGATATTAATTTATTTTATCATTCCAGTTATATTTTGGTACTTTAATTTTATCATTCCTTTTAAATTTGTTTCTATTNCAGTTTTTGAGTATCGGGTAGCGGAAATGCTATAGGCAAAGGAGGAGAAAAAAATAAATGAAGTCACGTGTGTGCTGCTAGTGTGTCTTAAACATCATAAATATTAATTGTTAATAGATCTCAGAACTCATCTTGAAAATGGTGAAGCAAAGTTTGTCGGCAAACTTTTCTATTTGTATCTATCCATCCATTTGTATATTTTGTAGATCCCACGCTATTTTGATGAAGCGCGTGGGTGCTTTGGAAAGGGTAATATATTTTATTGATTTAATTCTGCAATATTGTCATTGGATATATTGTCAGATTTTATTGATAAATATTAAATATGATAATTCAAAGAGTTTATTTAGGTACGTTTGGATCTAAACTAAAACTAAACTTAACTCATTTTATTTCATAATTACAATTTTTAAAAATTTTAACATAAAATATAATAAACAATTCAACTTTTTCAAATCTCAAAATAATAATAATATTAAAAAATAATATTCTAACAATATTTTATCATCTCAACTCAACTCAACTATATTCAACATCTAAACGCAGCCTTAGTCTTATGTATCATTCTCTAATTATCAATAGCATTTTTTTTTATCTCCAAATAATCTTAAAATTGATCCCTTTCATATTTTCAGTCATGCATTTTCTATAAAATAGTTAAGATCCTTGATTATGTTTGAATTAATTCATTGTCTTTATTAATTGAATTCTTTACTGCAATATTGCGCCACTGGATATATTGTCGTCTTGGGTTTTTCAATAAGGATGATAATTCACATAGTTTAACAAGTGGTGAATGATTTATCAAATAGTATCTTTGGATTCGTGAAGTTTTGTAGTTCTATATTTTCCATTTGGAAACTTTGGAGCTGAATCACCAATTGTGTAATTTATTGAATCAAGAATAAATAGGAATACCCAATTTTTTATTGGAAACAATTTTCTATATTATTAGGCGATTCCTCAAAACCTTAGCTGCTCCGGTATTAATTTATTTTATCATTCCAGTTATATTTTGGTACTTTAATTTTATCATTCCTTTTAAATTTGTTTCTATTATTTAATTTTATTCTCTTTATCACATAAGTCAATCTCTGTAGAATACGATTATTGATTTATCCTTGGTACAATTTGAAACTTCTACACTTAGAAAAACACATTTGAAATCACGTCAATGACACTATTAGTATTGTTATTAATAACACTATTAGTAAGAACTCTGACTTCTTATAATAATAAATCTAATATTTATGACACTATCAGATCTGCATCACCAATGACGGTAAAATTTTATTGTTTAAAATCATATCTCTTATTTCTGTCTAAAATTGTTTTATAAGGCATCTGCATGTAGTTATAAATATGTTTCTAGAAATGTTTGTATTATAGTTATCAATAGTTTGCAGATAATATATGTGATATATGTTGTAAACATGGAGAACTGGGCCGCCGTACTGGTACATATATATATATAATATGGACCATATGGTATAATTTGTAAACTTATAATGTTATATATTTATTAGACTCATGTATTCATCATAATTTCTAGTTCTATAAGCCTAGAAGTTAATATTATAAATTTATATATAGTATGAGTAATGAACTATAAGTAAGACTGAGTTTATATACATAATTATGAATATTATAAATTATATATATCTGACCTTTGGCTATTATATATATTATATTATATATGTATTAATATATACGAGTCGAGTCAAGTTTTATTCAAGTTTGTATCATTTAATAATCGAGCCTAATTCTATATTTACGAATGGCCCAGTTAATATTCGATTCGAGCCGATTTTGAGTTTAATCGAGTCCAATTCGAGCTGCTTATCGAATAACCTGTTCATCTTACAACCCTATTTAGAGATAGTCAAGCATTGTTTTGAGTTTTTTTTAACTCAAGATGGTTCGAAAATGTTTAATCTTGATGTGATCGAATGAGTCTAGGATATGACCAGACACTTTAGGATGTTACTATGCTGGTCTTCTCTCGGAGAGATTTGGTGTATGTACTCCCACCTTTCTACAGATTTTCTTGGTGGTCATACGGCTTATTTACTTGTATGAACAAGATTGAGAATATTAGAAAGAAGCAGACATGGGGTCATGCTCAATATGTGCGAGTGGGAGATGTTAGCAGGAGGGGCACCCACGTGGGTTGACCCCCTCCCTTAAGCTTGTAGTAACATATGGCATTAACTTGTAATGGATGGCTTAATGCCATACATTACATCTTGTTGCAGCTTGCAACGTCTGCATATTAATTGCAGTGTAATGGCTGGCCTTGAAGGCTAGCCTTGTGTAGGTGGACTATAAATAGTCCCCCTCAATTTGGTTTTGGCATCATCTGAAATATATAAAAGCTCTATCTCTTTTTGTTCTCTCTTGATAAGGTATTAAGGTTGTGAGTTTGTTAAGTGTTACTCTAGTTTTATACTACGTAATACACTTCGCCACTAAGAGAAAACGCTTGGGATTTGTCAATCTGGAAAAACTTGTAGAGTAATTTTATAAGTTGAGTTTGAAGTATTTTTCCGTTGTGCTTTCTAACAGTTATAAATGGTTGTCATCTTTTATAACATTAGCTAATTGTCAAGAACTTTATAAACTAGAAATGAAAGTATAGAAAGGAATTGTATTGAATGAATCAAATAGTCTGATCACTGTATTTACATCTATTTATACTGAAAATGAAGATAACAGAAAATAACTAACTAATGGGTATTTTCTACTTTAGCCTTGAACTTTTCTTCTTTGGACTTTAATTCCATGTTCTCTATATGTGACGCTATATTCCAACACCCCCTTCAAGATGAACATGAATATTGAGAATGTTCATCTTGCAGAGAGTGTGATGAAAAGGTAGTGAACCCAGTGGCTTGGTCAGTATATCTACTAACTGTAGCTGAGAGAGAATGTAAAATAGCTTAATAAGCTTTTCTTGCAATTTCTCTCGAACCAAGTGACAGTCAATTTGTATGTGCTTAGTTCTTTCATGCTGAACTAGGTTGGTGGCCATAGACATTGTTGATTTGCTATCTGTGTATAGAGTTGTGGGCTGTTGATGATCAATCTGCAAGTCCTGCAATGCATAGACTACATTGCACCTCACATGTTGTAGCTGCAAGAGCTTGATAATCTGCTTTGGCAGAAGATCGACTAATTGTGGCCTACTTTTTCGACTTCTACAAGATTAGGGAATTGTCTAAAAATATTACAAAACCTGTTATGCTTCTCCTGGTGTTAATACAGCCTGCCTAATCACTATCTGAGAAGGCTTTTAGTTGAAGTTTTGATGATGATGAGAAAAACAAACCCTGCCATGGTGTAGCTTTTAGATGCCTTAGTACCCTCATTGCTGCTTGGTGATGGCTGATAGCTGGTTTTGCTAGAAATTGGCTTAACACTTGGACAGAATAGGCAATATCTAGTTTGGTAATTGTCAAGTACAACAATCTAACAACCAATCTCCTATACTCTGATCGATCTTCATAAAGCTCTGGATCATCAGCAATTAGTTTGAGATTTGATTACATTGGGAATGTAGCAAGTTTTGATTCAATGTTACCAGTGTCTTGTAATATGTCCAAGGTATATTTTCATTGGCATAGTGAAATGCCAGTTTTAGATCTTGCTATTTTTAGACCAAGAAAATATTTCAATGGTCCCAAGTCATTAATTGTAAACTGATCATGTAAGAATTTCTTCAATAGCTGGATCTGTTCCAAATCATCACTTGCTAGCAACACATCATCAACATAAACAAGTAGTGCCATAAAAGATGTTGCTGAGTTTTTGATAAATAATGAGCAATCAGATTTCCCTTGAGTGAAATCATAAGTGATGAGAAAGTTAGACAATCATTCAAACCGCTGTCTAGATGCCTGTTTAAGGCCATAAAGACTTTTTAAAAACCTACAAACTTGGTTGTTCTAATTAGGCAGTCCAGGAGGCAAGACAATGTAAACATCTTCATGTAATTCACCATGTAAAAAAGCATTATCTACATCTAGTTGGTGAATGTGCCAATTTTAATTGCAACAACAGCAAGTAGAAGCCGAATAGAAGTAATCTTGGCAACAGGTGAGAAGGTGTCAAAGAAGTCTAACCCTTCTTGTTGAGTGTAACCTTTTGCCACTAGTTTTGCTTTGTATCTTTCTATAGTTCCATCAGATTTGTATTTGATTCTGAATACCCATTTACAACCAATTTTCTGTTTATTTTTAGGTAACTTGACAAGCTCCCATGTTTGATTTAACTCTAAAGCATCTAATTCATTTTTCATAGCTTATTGCCATTCTGGAAATTGGACAGCTTGTTTATATGTTTTGGGTTCAGATGAGGTTGTCATTGAAGCAAGGAAAGCTTTATGAGACGATGATAATCTACTAGCAGAAAGAAAAGGAGAAATGGGATAGAAATTACCTTTAATAGAACCATCATTAGAAAAAGGTGAAGGGGCTTCATTTGAGATAACTTGATTGCAATGGTAATCCTGTAGAAGAATAGGTGATTTTCTAATTTGAGTTGACTTTCTAAGTTGTGGTAGATCATTGGAAATAGAAATATTCTGAGGAATAAGCACATCTTGGTCAATGTTTGAAGGGAGATTATCATCATGAGAAGTTGATGATATAGATTGATTAGGAACAATAGTAGAATTGGTGGGAAAATAATAGCTATTTTCTGATGGTGGGAATAGAAATGTATAACTTTGTGGGATAGAAGGTGTATTTGTGAAAGGAAGAATATTTTCATAGAATGTAACATTTCTAGAACTAAATACTTTATTAGTGTTGAGATCCATTACTTTGTTACTCTTTACATCATAAGGGTACTCGAGGAATATACATTTGATAGCTTTATGATCAAATTTATGTCCGTGATTTTGAAGTATAGAAGCAAAGCAAAGACAACCAAACACCTTTAAATGAGATAGTTTTGGTGTTTTATTAAAAAACATTTCATAAGAGGTTTTATTGTCAAGAAGAGGGGTAAGTATTATATTGATGATATGAGCTGTTGTGAAAACACAATCACTCCAAAAAGATAATGGGATGTTTGNTCTCTTTCCTTTTGGTCCAGTCCAGCCAGGAGGATACCCATGGAGTTGGAAGCACTTGCCAACAATATGTCCATTATACCCACAATGTGTACAATGGAGTGAAGACTTCTTAGATTTTTCTTTTGAAAACTTATATTGGTTTGCTGCTGGAGTAGTGAATTGTTTTATCATCAATGCATGAGTTTCATTTGAAACTGAGTTGGTCAATTGCCTTTGGCTCTCTTCTTGAAGTAGTAAAGAAAAAACCTTTGCCATAGTTGGTAATGGTATTGAAAGAAGTAATTGACTTATGATTGATGCATATGACTCATTTAAACCAATAAGAAATTTCAGAACATAATCTGACTGCTGCCTTTGTAACAGAAAAGTGAAGAGATCACATGTGCAACTTGACATTTTTCCACAAGTGCAAGTTGGGAAAGAACGAGAACTGCGTATTCATCCCATAATGCTTTGAAGGCACTGAAATACTCAATAATAGAAGAAGAGCCTTGGTTGATACAATTCAAAGATTTCTCAATATGGAAAACTCTTGATCCATCACTTCTTAAGTATCGTGTCTTCAATTCATTCCGAAGATTAAGAGCTGAATTGACATACAATAAGCTATTTTGAATATCTTTAGAAATTGAGTTTATCAACCAAGAAAGTACCAAATTATTTGCCCTCATCCATGCCGTGTGAAGTACAGACTCGGAGAGGTTTGGAGGTCAAATTGAACCATCAATGAATGCCACTTTATTCTTGACAGATAAAGCAATGATGATCGAGCAACTCCAAGCAACATAATTATCGCCATTGAAAATCTCTAAGAAAAGAAGAGAACCAGGGTTATCACTTGGATGCAGATAATATGGACTTGATGAATTATCTGATGGATTTCTCAAGATAGAGTCGGTAGAGTTAATAGAAGCCATTTCAAGAAAAACAAAAATCACAAAGGTTGGAAGAACTTGATAAACTGAGCAGAGAAATCACTACAAAATCAGTGTCGTGCAGAGAAACTTGAAGAAAGATGGAAAAAGAATCAATTCCCAGAAAGGAAGGATCAATATGCAGAATGTACTAATCTGATACCATGTCAAGAACTTTATAAACTGGAAATGAAAGTATAGAAAGGAATTGTATTGAATGAATCAAGTAGTCTAATCATTGTATTTACATCTATTTATATTGAAAATGAAGATAACAGAAAATAACTAACTAATGTGTATTGTCTACTTTAGCCTTGACCTTTTCTCTTTTGGACTTTAATTCCATGATCTCTAGATGCGATGCTATACTCCAACTCTAATACATGAGCCACCATTTTTGCTTCCCTGTGCCCATGAGTTTTATAGCCCAACTCTGCAAATATACACAAAAGAATGGCCTACATTTCTTCTATCAGATGACCATAGTTACTGAGATTCACTTCCTCATGTGAATGACAATCCGTTGTAAGTCCCAATTCCTTGTAGAAAATTGCAGCAGTTAGAGTTGCCTTAGTTTCTGCTTCCATTGGGATTAATACAATAAAATTGTGTTGATCTCAGCATGTCAATTACGTCTCCTAACCTTTCACAGTCCCTTACCACAATCCTTATACCAATTTGCTTCCTTTAGTTTTGTTCCAATTTCTGCGTATTCTTTAGTCTTTCTATTTGATGCCCTGCCTATCCTTCATTGCATTCTGAGATTCTTGTAATGCCTATCCAGCCTTACTGACCAGAGCATCAGATTCCATTAAAGGACCTCCATCAATAACCAAGTTTCTTCTCGACTATATCCTCCATGATCAAGTAAAGAATGCAACTTTAACCAGAGCCCACAAATCATCAACCCTACTGCTATGTTTGTGACGCCCCGACTCCTACGTACAAAACAACATGGGAATCGTGACGTCAGGATGATGACAACACGGGTCACATATCTCAACGATAAGTGCTCAAATGTTGCAATGTGCAACAAAAGCACCAAAAAGTCGCAGCGACTAATATAAATAAGTAAACTAAGTACCAGAATTTTAAATACAGATATCCAAAAATGAAAGCGTCTTAAAAACAATACCACTATCCCAAAAACAATACAAGAGCTGAAAATACAAATACAAGTGATCCCAAATCACTCCTCCGGTAGAGCCAAATCCTCAGGCTCAGCATCTGCATCATCAACATCAAAATCTACGGTATCAAAAATGGTACCGTAGATAAGTTATAATCCAAACAAATCCCGAGATAAAAACACATTAATACAACCAACCATGTATGCATATGATGAAATATACTTAAGCCTCAAAATATCATTTTCCAACACACACCAAAATTCCATTTTGGTCCAAAAATAATAATCCAGTCTTTTTTCAATGATTCGCATAAAAACATTTATAAGACACTGTAGGTGGGAATCACAGGCGGAACTTTACCACCATCTCTGCTTACCATCATCCCTACCGAATGCACTGTAGGCAGGAATCACAGAAGGGACAACAACCCATCCCTATTTACCACCATCCCTATCATGTGCACCGTAGGTGGGAATCACAAGCGGGACTATACCATCATCCCTACAGTCTCTTTTCCTTTTTCACACATGAAAATTCAATTTTCAATAAACGCATAAACATGAATGCAATTATACGAAAACCCAGTTTTTATTTACAAACATGAACATGCGTGTACATGCAATGTACCAGACCAACATCAATATCCAACAAACAACCAAACACAGCACAATCCAATCACACAACCAACCAGTATACAGTAAATGAGTGTTAGTGCAAAAATACATTTAAATCTCAAAGTTTATTTGAAAAAATACTTACAGTGCTATATAGTAATTTTTGGAGGATCAATAATGAGCTAGAAACTCCAAAACAGCAACTCCACAGTGTAAAATACACTGTGGCCTTAGGTCTCAAAAATTCACTTTTGAACAGGGTCAAACCAAGACTTAAAATTGATAGGGTATGGCCTAAAAAGATCGGTGAAACTAATGGTGGTGGCCTTTGACCGTGGGTGGTGGCGTAAGTGGTGGTTTAAGGCCAAAAAGGGTGAAATCAGAGATGTAGACAATGAAGTTTCACCGATAACGGATCGGAACTGGGGTTGGGTTTATTAGGTAGCTAGAAGGTCGACGAAAATGTGGTGAAGAGGTGGTAGCCGGTGGTGGTGCGACGGCGCTCTGGAATGAATGGGACGCCGCAGCTTTAGGAGGTGCGTGCGGGCTATTGCCGGCAAGGGAGGGGCTGAGATTACAGTGGTGGGGTCGCCGGCGACTGGGAAAAGAGGTGGAAGGGGTGGTGTCGCCCGACGGTGGCGCACGGCTGCACTAGGTGGACGGGACGACATAGCGCACAAGGAAGGGGAGAGAGAACTGTCGCTCACTGGAGAGAAGATAGAAGGAGAAAAGAAAAAGAGAAAAAAGGAAAAAAGGAAAAAGAAAAAAGAAGGGAAAGAAATGAGGTCCAATCCTTACTACTCCAAAAAATGATCCAATGAAAATGATTTTAAAACAATAAGTTTAAAAAAATAATTCAAATGCAGTGAAAGGTTTTAGTAAAACAATAAAAATTTTAAAACCCAACAACAAATTAATTTAAATTAAAGATCACTTTAAATGTAAAACAGTAAATAATATTAGGAAAGCATATTAAAAATAATTTTCACAACTTAACATATTATAAAATAATATAATAA